>OX421492.1:30323132-30341023 GCA_949126835.1 Anisus vortex
ATTAACTCAGACTAAAAACCTTTAGGGAAGTCTGTCTAGATTCATTCTATTTGGGGTCGGGCGAGTACAATAGCGCCTGGTATGAAACCAATCGCTTTCACATCGGGTCATCAGATATGCATAACTGCCTATCAGCCATCACATTGTCTCCCCTACCCCCGTTCACCCCTCACCCCACCTCCCAAGGCTAGCTATGGTCTCGGCGTTCAGGTTTCGCAAACTTCCTGTTGGCATTGTTCCAAGGCTTTGTCTTGTTCCCCCCCCCTCTCTCTCTCTCTCTATCTTCTGTGTATATCTATGGGCTGGTGATAATGATGACGTAAGTGTCACATGACTTCCAGTAGCGTCAGTGTCAAGAGGGAGCTGTTTCATGGGAATTACGTGTTCAAAAAGAGTTGATTTTATTGGCATGGGAAAACACCAATACTATAAGTACAAACGAGAACAATAAAAATGCTATAAAACTGTTTATAAGGGAGAGTCGTCATAGCATTTCAAGTAGTTTACACTGGTATTTAAACATATACATGGGGCTGAGTAGAGCAGCGCGTTCGACCTATTACCCAATGTCTTGTGTTAAAGTTTAGGTCATAATGCCATAGTTATTCTCGGGTGGCCCTACAGTCTTACCGATCTCTTACGTATAGCTGGCATCCAGTTGGGAAATTAAGCTGTACGACTCGGCCAACGAAAGTGATCAACTGGTTAACTGGTCAAACGGTCAACTGTTCAACCAGTCAACTGGACATTTGGTCAATTGGTTAACTAGATTTTTCAGTCATATAGACTTTATTGATCTTATACACTTTATGGTGTGTTTCGTCTTTTCGTTAACAACATCAATACAACATCAATACAACATCAATACAACATCAATACAACATCAATACAACATCAATACAACATCAATACAACATCAATACAACATCAATACAACATCAATACAACATCAATACAACATCAATACAACATCAATACAACATCAATACAACATCAATACAACATCAATACAACATCAATACAACATCAATACAACATCAATACAACATCAATACAACATCAATACAACATCAATACAACATCAATACAACATCAATACAATATCAATACAACATCAATACAACATCAATACTACAAAAAAAATCCATTGTAAACAATAAACAGACAAAGAAATTGTGGTTATATTTGAGAAACAAAGTTTTAAATACATAACGGCCTACTCTGCAATCAAACCTTAAACATAAAACATATGTTGGTGAAGTAATGACAACATCCCGTGAGGATTTAAAAAAAACAGCAACAAAATCTATCAATGTATAGGGGTAATTTATTCTAATGTAATTTTTTTTTAAAAACTTCACTAGCCTACAAACAATGTTATGTTCAGAAAGAAAACATTCTAACTTGAATCTAATAAAAGGGTCTCAATTTTTTTGTCATTTGCATGATGGCAGTGTTGTACAACTGGCCACTGGGGAGGTTTTTTTTTTTTTTCCCCAGCGAAACAAAAGACGTCTGCAAGCTGTACATTTTCATATATGCCAGCTTGGAGTTGCAAAGAATTGTACAAGTTAAATTAAAAAACAAACAAATCATAAACAATAAGAGAAAATGAAGAAAGAAAAGGAAAAATTGAAACATAAGGCATAAACCTGAGGCATAAAGGCATAAGGCATAAACCTGAGGCATAAAGGCATAAGGCATAAACCTGAGGCATAAAGGCATAAGGCATAAACCTGAGGCATAAAGGCATAAGGCATAAACCTGAGGCATAAAGGCATAAGGCATAAACCTGAGGCATAAAGGCATAAGGCATAAACCTGAGGCATAAAGGCATAAGGCATAAACCTGAGGCATAAAGGCATAAGGCATAAACCTGAGGCATAAAGGCATAAGGCATAAACCTGAGGCATAAAGGCATAAGGCATAAACCTGAGGCATAAAGGCATAAGGCATAAACCTGAGGCATAAAGGCATAAGGCATAAACCTGAGGCATAAAGGCATAAGGCATAAACCTGAGGCATAAAGGCATAAGGCATAAACATGATAAACGCATTCGTCTGGTTTAATCAAATATGCTTATTAAATGAAAAGACATAATAACAAGTTTTAATAAACTTAATGTAAATGTAAAATTCTGTTTGGTTTTCAACTTCTGAAAACGTTTCTATTTTCTCTTACAATGAATGAAGATAACAATGTTTCATAATAATAATCTTTTTAAATGCCCACTTGAATGTAGAACAACAAATTACCTTCTAGCGTGTATAGAGTAATGGTAATTGACATAATGTGACCATAATGAAAGATTAATGTAAAGAAAGTAATAGTAAATGTAGAAATCATTCAGCCAAGTGACTAATTGCTTTATAATAGTAGCCTTAGTCGGCCACGTGTCAAGTTGCTTTGTAACTGATATATGCCATTAGCCATGATGGCTATCGACATTCAACGTTGGGATGTCATAAAGTCTACTGGGGTCTATATTTGTGATTTGTACAAGTGTCCTAATGTATATTAATATGGTAGGCTTATACGTGGGACTTTGGGATTATTTAAACTATGTGGGGCTTATACGACAGTGGATAAAGACGTTTTGAATGTGGAAGCGGTATATAGGTCCTGGTCAGCATGACAATAAGCAGAGTAGTAATATTTTTACCTGTATCTATACTACAAGACTGTTTGTGTATTTAAATGTTTGTATTTATATGCGTGTTTGAATGTTTGTATTTAGATGCGTGTTTGAATGTTTGTATGGATATGCGTGTTTGAATGTTTGAATTTATATGTGTGATTGAGTGTTTGTATTTATATGTGTGATTGAGTGTTTGTATTTATATGTGTGATTGAGTGTTTGTATTTATATGTGTGATTGAGTGTTCGTATTTATATGTGTGATTGAATGTTTGAATTTATATGCGTTTGAATGTTTGTATTTAGATGCGTGTTTGAATGTGTGTATCTATATGTGTGATTGAGTGTTCGTATTTATATGTGTGATTGAGTGTTTGTATTTATATGTGTGATTGAGTGTTTGTATTTATATGTGTGATTGAGTGTTCGTATTTATATGTGTGATTGAATGTTTGAATTTATATGCGTTTGAATGTTTGTATTTAGATGCGTGTTTAAATGTTTGTATTTATATGTGTGTTTGTGTGTAGGTCTGTCACTTTTTTCCCAACTTATTTTTGCATAGATTTTTTTTATAAGTACAGAAAGCTATTTATAGATGGTCTGATGGAAGGATGGACGAAAATATAGATAGATGGGCGAATAGATGGATAGAAGTATAGACGAATAGATGGATGGGCGAATAGGTGGATGGATAGATAATGATAGTTATATTAGGAAGACCGATAGATAAATAGAAAGATTGCTAAATAGATTATAGATATATAGATGATAGATTATATACAATGAAATAAAGATAGATAGATAGATATGGATAGATAAATAGATATATATAGATATATAGATAGAAAGATAGACACATCAATAGATAAATACATAGATTCATGTATGTATTGATTAGTTAATATATTTTGTTATGGCGTCTGAGATTAGCGTAATAACGTAAATCATTAAAAAAAAATAATTCCCATACACTGTTGTCACTTACCTATATACTTACCATGTACTACAGACACCGTTTAATCACGCTATGAACAGTTTCTACCATAACATTACAAGCAACAGATGTGGACTTCTGTAGCTGTTAAAGAATGGCATTACAACCGCATTTATCGGTAACACTATATAGGTTTAGCAAACAGGAGTTGTTTCGTGGTTGTTTTTTCCACCAACCAAAGCTATTAGACACTGCATGAAATATAGATCTAGCTGAATGCACGGTTTAAAAAGAAACTGAAAAACAGGCAGACGCTAACAGATCAATGCTACGCTATAAGTGCATTCAGTCATTACGATGTGACGTCACTGCAGCGGCGGATCCCTCCAAAACTGACATTGGCACCCTCCCTTTACTTTTTTTTTCTTATCCCAGCTGCTGTTTAGGATTGTCGAAATTTTAAAAAGGCAACAAAAAATAAACATTGCACACATTAAACATATTAAAAAAACTTACGATTGACAATGAGTTGTACAAGTTTAAATGCGTTCAACGCGGTTGTCTTAGTGCAGGGAGTTGCTTTGCAAGTCCGAGGATCCCAGGGAAAAAAAAGCCTGGTTGTACATGTGTTTCGGACTAGTGATTGTTGATTGTACATGAAGGCTCTTTGTCTGTGTTCGTGTTCTCGATACGCTGAAGTCATGGGTCTGCGGTTATCTAATCGTCGTTAGTAAATCGCACCCCCCTCCCCGATCGTACATCCACTCCACCAAAATCGAGAGACATTTCAAAGAAATTAAGACCAATCATTTCTCGACTCTGGTCAATAGCCGCGTCTGGGGTGCAGTTTTATTGCAGTGTTAGTCAGTACAGCCTCGTGGGTGAGGGCGAGGCGAGGTTTGGAGAGAAATAAAACTAGGGTTGGAGAGTTTGTCTCCTTATGAAATGGCCAGCAGACGTGTTAACGGTAAGCTGTTGATTACGAGATTATTTCTAGACTTCGATGAATGAAAGAGCCTTTGTTTAGAGAGTAAGAATTATGTTTAAACGTTGGACTTTTGTACTTTTGTTTTAAAAAATCCAATAAAAGAGGATGAAGAGATGGAAGGAGTCTGAATTACTAACGATTGATAGATCTTAATCTACAATTACTGTCGTTGGTGTCTTGACTCCAAACGAACCAAGTCTGACTGGGCAGTTTGGTCGTTACTTAACTCAACCCACCTCCTTGCCCGGTCCGGCACAATTGATTGCGATCACAAGCAAAGTGCCAGTTCTCTTAATGGCTATCTCTCGCTTCTCCCCCCCCCCCCCCATTTCCACCCCTCTCCCCCAATCTCTCTCTCCTCTCGAACGGTTTGACTGCTCAATCATGGCGTCATCGCACACGAAGAGAGAACACTACTTGGCAAGATTTCAAGGACAAGTGTTTTTCTGGTGGTATTTGGGTTTTGTTTACCCTACTGGACTACTGTACGAAATAAGACGTTCACATAAGGTCAGCTAGACAACCGTTTGTCCATTATCGCCTGACTTCTTTGTGAAACTGTTCTCTTGACCAAAGTCCTTCGAGACATCCCAGATAGTGTAAATGTCCATAAAAGTTAATCAAACGTAAAGGGGGGGGGGCGTTACAGTGGTCAGAGGGGGTCTAACGATAAGTGCTTGTGCTCACTTTAGGACAGTGAATTACAACATACAGGGGGGACCAGAAAGTTTAGGAAAGCACATTCAATACTTCAACACATGTGGACCATTTTATCGAAGATTATCGACTTATTATGCTGCTATCGGCTTATGCAGCTGGCAGACTTCACATTATTTGAGATTGATGTATTACACTACAAAGGTTCGCTATTTTAGATGAGATTGTCAGATTTATTTTGTGTTATGTTCATATGATTGAGCCTATCAAACAAAGTCATAGATTCTACACTTATTTTTTTAAAGTATCCGACGGACCAAATCGGCAAAGCAGCATTCACCAGTTTCTGCAGCAATGGCATACTAGGGGATTGCTTAGCAAGCAAAATACCCAGCCGCCTTTACTTTACACCAATAATGTCAGGTATCTATCAGAGCTTAGTAGACTCAGGGACACCCTCCAGAACCAAGAACAAATCATAGTCTTCACAAGAATTAGAACTCAGGACTTTCGGTGTATTCAACGTCAGTGGAACGCGCAACCACTCGGCCACCCTGCCTCATCATAGGTCTCTTATTTTCTCCCAGAGTTCCACTATTTGTAATTCCGTTCGGTGTAATCCTTCAAGTTTGCTACTACGATCAGAAGCCTACTACAATTAAACGAAACCTTACAAATAACGATTTATAACATTGGATTTACTACAATTGCAAGGGTTTGACAAAATAATACATTAATTAAATATTAATGCATGAACCAAAGAAGACATCCATACAAATGCGCATACTCAGACAAACACAGAAACTAAAAAAAACTGGGGCATATCAAACTTGGCCTTCGACTTGGGAATCTGGGTGAGTGAAAGGGATTGGAAGGAAGATGTTGGCAGCCATGATGGGAATATATAGGTCAGACAGACCCATAGCCTCGTTTGGCAGCTGAGCTCATGGGAGGCGAACACAAGAAAAGGCAAAGTGGAAATTTGCCCGTGAAATCGTGACAGAGACAATTCCAGGCAACAGATTGTTGGCCTCTAAAGGCTGTTTGGCGTGATGATTTGCAAGATGGAGGCACACACTTGTGGACAATGAAGTATAAAAATAAAGATTTTTGGTAAATACATGTGGTCGAAGTATTGTTTATCATAGCTATATAAAGGTATCTTTTCCATAAAACGGATTATAGATGGACTGACAGACAAATAGATAGATAGCCAGACAGACCGATAGATGGACAGACAGAAGGATATACATACAGACAGAGAGATAGATAGATAGATAGATAGATAGATAGATAGACAGATAGACAGATAGACAGATAGACAGATAGACAGATAGACAGATAGACAGATAGACAGATAGACAGATAGACAGATAGACAGATAGACAGATAGACAGATAGACAGATAGACAGATAGATAGATAGATAGATAGATAGATAGATAGATAGATAGATAGATAGACAGATAGACAGATAGACAGATAGACAGATAGACAGATAGACAGATAGACCAATAGACGGATAGACAGATAGACAGATAGACAGATAGACAGATAGACAGATAGACAGATAGACATATAGACAGATAGACAGACAGATAGAATGATAGAATGATAGATGAATAGATAGCTGGTCGAATTGATTGAGATATAAATATAGATTATCTAAGGTCTACATATTTGCACGTGAATTTAAACTGTTGTGCATCAACCAGAAATGCAAAAAACTAATCCATTTCTACTAATGCGTTCTTTTAGACTAAAAGGTTTTTGAATAGTTAGTATAATCTCTTATATAACTATCCTTGCTAAATGGTCTCTTCGTAGACTTTAGGTTCTTATAATTTCCCTCGGTCTATGATTTTGTTGCATCTTACAAAATACAACATTTGTTGAAAAAAAAAAGAATGAGAAATCAGAACTTTAGATACAGCTAAATTACTTTATAGATAGAAAGTTGCTTTTTATTTCGCTACTTTGTTTCTTTCAAATTATTCTAGAATAGAATAGAATACACACAGATATACACATACGTAAAGATATTTAGTTTTCACAATATAAATAGGGTTAATCAGTGTTTCTATATGTGTGTTGTAATTATTTTTATGTTCAACTTCAAAGAGTAAGCCACCTGGGGCTACTAATTAACTAAGGGCAAGTATGAATTAGTTCAATTATTTCTTTGCATAGTGCCTTTAAATTGATCTCCCAATACTCTGAAATACTCTATGCACATAAAATATCCCTTTTTATTGGACTTAAAAGATATTAATAATTAATCTCTTTACATCAGCAAGTTTCCAGTGTGGATATTAATCTTAAATTAAACGTCTGTCCCTTGCGAGCAATTTTTTATAGTGGATTTTGAATAAAATAATAAAAATGTCCTAGGATGTTAAGGTCACTTGAGTTCACCAACTATCATCTGATGTTCACTTTAGTAAATTCACTGTTAAAATCTTTTATTATTGTGTTTTTAATTTACGAAAAATACTTAGCTAGATTATTTCATAAGATAAATTCTATGACCTTTAACCTTTATACTTACATAGCATTAAGGCATCAATACGTAACCGTTCAAACTGATGAACCTTTTTGCCACCAAGGTCATCAGAACGATACTTCGTAATCTCCACACCCAGTGACACTGTCGTCCATCTTTTGTAGCCAGGCTCGCCCCCTCCTCCCCACCGCTTACCTTGTTAGAGCCTCCATTTGCGTGTCGCCTGCGAGCTACTTCCTGTAATTAAGCGGGAAAACTTCCCGCCTCCACGTCTCTCATTTGGCGCGTAATTTGAAGACGTGGCCGATCGACACGGTATCTGCTAGCGACAAAAGGCCAGTGCTGGTCAAGAAAATGAAAACGAGTCAGGGAGATGGGAGTAACGACTATATAGCTGGACATCAGTGGACTAATGTTTGACCTAATATGACAGTTAGTCTGCTAGCAAACGTTATCGCTGTCTTGTGCTGGACATTAAATCAAAGACATTTTTATAAGCTAGGCCTACACGAATGTCTCTTGGCATTTTTTTTTTCTCTAACTTTAATGTACAAATTAAAACAATAAACATCAGATTAAGTACTGCGTACACTAAACTTAATTCATATAATTTTACAATAGAAAAGTAGTTAGTGAAATTTTTCAATACAGCTTGAAAAATAGAATTGTAACAAAAAAGCACTGCTGACTGCTCGATAATAGCTGACTCTCATTCTACACAATCATTGCAGTTTCTAATTTTATTTAATCATTATTGAATAATTAATCATTGTAGACTCCACTTCATTGCAATGATTGCTGACTGTTATCTTTTTTTGATCATTGCAGACGGTCCTTTAATACAATCATTGCAAACGCTCCTATAATCATTGCCGGAGATTCCATCTATACAAAAGCTAATTGCGTCATTTCTTACATCTAATAATAAAATTGTATTTTGATAAGGATTTCGTATGGCTTATTATTGTCCTTTTTTAGAATAGTTCATATGATTCTTTACATGCTCAAATATCACTGGTTATTAAAACTAGTATGAATATAACTTGCCTGGGGAAAATGCTAAATGTTTTTTTTCTCATCTTATACATTATATATTTTGTTAAAATTCAATTAGTCTAGGTTGAGTAAAAACAAATGTTCTGTTTCTGTTTTTAAAGATGGCGTTATTTAGTCGTCGTGACAAATAGAGAGAGAAAAAAGAGCCAGATATCATGTGACCTAGTGTCACATCAATGTCAAGCTGTGCCAAAGGTCAGGGCCAAGTGCCACAACTCGCTGCAATAAGTGGCAGATGTCTGTCTTAAACTGAGTTTAAGTGCCGAATGGTAAAAGCTATATTTAGAACGGGGGGGGGGGCACCAGTCTAGATCATCTTATGTGTTAAAAACAAAATCAATATAAAGCATTTCATTATTTTTATGACTTTATCATTCTTGTATATATGATATTTGCTGTTGGCAAATTTTAATATTTAAAAAAAATAATCAAAATTTTATTTCAACTTAAGCGAACTAACAATTAGAAAAAAACAACAACCCAAGATAACATTATGCTAAACTTGGCTTCGAGCAAATGCAGAGATGCTGAATGTGAAGAACTAGAAGAGAAGTGGGTGGGGGGGAGGTGTTGTTTTGTTTGGAAAACTATGTCTTTTAATGGGTCTTTATCTTCGAAGATAGAAAATATTCTTGCAAAACTCCGGGCCTGACCAATTGTAAAGGTTAAGTAAAGATTCCAAAACAGTCAACCACTTTCAGTAGATGATCGATCAATTGTCTTCCTTGTCTTGATCAACGGCCAACCCCCAGGACGGAGGTGAAGAGATGGCCTCAAGGTCCAGTGCGTTTTATTCTCTAACTTTTATCCACAGCCCCCACTTTAAAATCTCCATTATAATAGGGTAGTTCATGACCCTTTGGTAGAGGTCAAGCTCTAAAGTTTATGTTCAAGGCTAAAGCTCAAAGTTCACCAGAGGTGAACTGCTATACAACTGATAGCCGGGAAAAGTCATCTCCTAAAGCGGGGGACTTGCTATAGGCGGCCCGCGGGCTACAACACGGTCCGCCCTAGCCTTTAACTATGACATCCACAGAGAATCCAACGGCAGTTTAATTATTTTTTTATTCATTGTAATAATAGTGTAAATAAATGATCCGAATGTTGGGAAAGTCTAGTTGTATTAAATTCCTAATACTGCCCGATGAAAAAAAGTCTGCATACTTCTGTCTTGGGTGTATTAGAAGTGATGTGGATTTGATATATAGCGGGATTTTAAAAAGATATGTCTAGAAATCCCACAAAATCCACTTAAATATTCAATATAAGATTTAAGTTTGACAATTTAAATTCATAGGTAAATAGGATCGCTGTAGATGATTTGCACTAAACAGAAGGTAAACACAGGTAAAACACAAGTGCGAGGAGTCTATTGACAAGTCTTAACAAATATGCAATCAGAAAAGGTCGCATAGAAAGACATTTCCGGTCTTATTCGATCATTTAATAAACAAAAAAAGGTGTTACTTATTGTACCAAAAGCTGTAAGAGATTAAATTTTATTTCATTTCCAAAAAATGTTGCCAAAAGAAAACGATAGATTATGAAAGTCAGAAGTGAATTTTCACCTTTTTATAATATCAAACTTATTGCTTAAAAGAATTTTCGTTATTTGTTTTTATGAATCTACGTATTGTGTTTTTTAATAACCAAGAAACGCAACTCTTGACTAATATATTTTGTAAACAAAGATAAATTTAACTTTTCGCGACTAACACTTAAGTATTAATTATCGCCTACTCACTTTTGATGTTAAAAACGGATTCCTCATAACTAATCTTGTATCATTTGTATATTTCTAAAAGACTAGAACTGGTCGTCGAGTTTGAAATCAATTGTCAAACACCAGCAAAAGTATCCTTTTTTTTTACTAATTAAAAAATAGAACCGAAAGCTGTGATCTCTTCCATTGAAAAAGGTCACTCCTAATTAAGACTTGTCAATAGTCTATGGCAGAGAAAACTACTTTGTTTCACAATACTCTCTCTCTCTCTCTTTACTCTCTTTCTCACTCTCTTTCTCTCTCACTCTCTCTGACACGCACATTTGCACTCACTCACTTTCTCTCACTCTCTCTTCCTATACATACTATTTTATTGCAAACCACTAACATATACATTTTAATTATACAACGTCACTTAATCATTAACACCCCCCCCCCCCCAAACCATCGCACCTAAATTTTTTAATCGGTCGCAATAATTCTTGAGAGACACCCCTGAAAAATCATTCCAGGTAGAATCTAGAAATAATAATGCACAAACGACCTCTGATAGAGTAATATGTTAGAATGGACAGCATTGCAGTACAATCATGACCCGTGTTGATTTGTTGATATCAAAGTTGAAATCAACTTTTGTCATACACAGAATCATCGGACTACCAAGTCCATACTGATTCAGTATATAAAGTTCGGTAACTCTTCTCCTTCTCCAGCTTCTGTCGTTTTCCTCATTACAGTTGCATGGATTCAGTGGCGTCTACCAGGGATCCCTGGGCTTAAAGGATGTTATCGCATGGCCCGATACGTGAATTTCCACGCTCTATAAAGCTTAGGTCTCATAGGTCGTTTGTACATAGGTCGTTTTTTTTAAAATATATATGATATAACCGGCCTAAATGTGGCGTGATATGGAAGGCATTCAGTAGGGAGCCTTAGGTCTTAAGCATAAATATAGTGCGGTGCAATTCTTTACATCAAGTTTCCTTGCATCCAGGGCCGGGTATTTGGGGATTCAGCCGGTACATTGCAGGGCTGATGGTAATGGGGGCCGCAGCCCATACACTGCTCCGTGGCCCATGAAAATCAAAGAGGACCCAATATAAAGACATAATATACATAACATCATAAAATCCCATCTATTAGCTTTAACGAGGCCCAAAGCTATCTTTGCTCCAGTATAATATAATCCAACGCCATCTTTGCTCCAGTATAATATAATCCAACGCCATCTTTGCTCCAGTATAATATAATCCAACGCCATCTTTGCTCCAGTATAATATAATCCAACGCCATCTTTGCTCCAGTATAATATAATCCAACGCCATCTTTGCTCCAGTATAATATAATCCAACGCCATCTTTGCTCCAGTATAATATAATCCAACGCCATCTTTGCTCCAGTATAATATAATCCAACGCCATCTTTGCTCCAGTATAATATAATCCACTCGGCAGCTCTTCTTTTTATTTGATTATCTATCCTTTATATTAAACAATTATATTAAAAAAATATTTTGTGGAGATGAAAATTAAAGAAGAAAAAAATAAATAGCTTGATTTTACGTTTTAAAAGACAATTTCAGAAAAACATTCAGATGACATTAAGAACGTTATAGTTGTTTCATAATATGCCGACATGGAATTTCATTGAAAGAGCACAAGAGAAGAAGACACAGAAAAGCAAACAGTAAAAAATTCTTTTAAAATGTGTTGTTGTTGTTGGGAATATAAATCTCACATAGATCAAGATGACATTACAAAATTAAATGGAAGAAAAATAGAATTTACCTTAATAAGAGCGATTATATATTAATAGAGTAATTTTTATGTCCTCGAGTCTTCTGTCTTCTGTCTAAGGTTATGTTCCGTGAGGCCGGCTGGTCCCGTGGCTAGTTCACCGGACTGTTCTATCCCTGCCACCAACCTATCCCTGCCGCACTGCAGGAGTTTAGGGCCTAGTGGACGTAATAATCTTCCATCTAGAAGGAACGTCTATAAAACTTTTATAAATATAATAATTTTGTTCGAGCCGATCGATGCAATTTAAAAAAATTTAATAACTGAACTTCTTATGTATAAGTTTGAAATAGAATTCCGATGCAGGATTATTTTTTTTTTACATTGAATGAAATGATAAATAGATAATAAATTATACAAAGCGTATTTACTTTCTCCCCAAATGATGACACTTGTTAACAAGAGAAAATCCGGCTTGTATTTTATTTGCTATATAATGTTACCATAGCGACCACTACATCCAACAATATATGAATAATATTTAGTCTGTCTCTTTACGTTTTCCTTGTCTATGTGACCATTCAAAAAGTGCTAAATGCCAACTTATTTCATTTTACTTTAGAAAACAAAATCATAGTTGGTTTCTAGTGTAACAAAAATTACAAAAATCTTCATATTAAAAAGTCTTCATATTAAAACAGACTTCAGTATATATCTGTACTATTTATACACAGAAACATCTAATTCGGACATTCACACATACAAACATCAATACCAGGAAGATCATATATTCCTGTTCTAAGTATACACAGACACATCTAATCCAGACACTCACAGACAAACATCAATACCAGGAAGATCATATATTCCTGTTCTAAGTATACACAGACACATCTAATCCAGACACTCACAGACAAACATCAATACCAGGAAGATCATATATTCCTGTTCTAAGTATACACAGACACATCTAATCCAGACACTCACAGACAAACATCAATACCAGGAAGATCATATATTCCTGTTCTAAGTATACACAGACACATCTAATCCAGACACTCACAGACAAACATCAATACCAGGAAGATCATATATTCCTGTTCTAAGTATACACAGACACATCTAATCCAGACACTCACAGACAAACATCAATACCAGGAAGATCATATATTCCTGTTCTAAGTATACACAGACACATCTAATCCAGACACTCACTGACAAACATCAATACCAGGAAGATCATATATTCCTGTTCTAAGTATACACAGACACATCTAATCCAGACACTCACAGACAAACATCAATACCAGGAAGATCATATATTCCTGTTCTAAGTATACACAGACACATCTAATCCAGACAATCACAGACAAACATCAATACCAGAAAGATCATATATTCCTGTTCTAAGTATACACAGACACATCTAATCCGGACACACAAACATCAATACCAGGAATATCATATAATCCTGTTCTAAGTATACACAGACACATCTAATCCAGACACACAAACATACAAACATCAATACCAGGAAGATCATAATAAATTCCTGTTCTAAGTATACTCAGACACATCTAATCCAGACACACAAACATACAAACATCAATACCAGGAAGATCATATATTCCTGTTCTAAGTATACACAGACACATCTAATCCAGACACAAACATACAAACATCAATACCAGAAAGATCATATATTCCTGTTCTAAGTATGCACAGACACATCTAATCCGGACACACAAACATACAAACATCAATACCAGGAAGATCATATATTCCTGTTCTAAGTATACACAGACACATCTAATCCGGACACACAAACATCAATACTAGGAATATCATATAATCCTGTTCTAAGTATACACAGACACATCTAATCCAGACACAAACATACAAACATCAATACCAGAAAGATCATGCCCGCATCAATAACTTCTTAAAGAATAGTGCTGTTACTTTCTTCTATACACTTTGCGACTATTGAGGAAATGTTCAATGAACAAGTTGATCAAATAGTTACCAAAAACAATTTCAACTGTCATCTGATGAAAAAATACTTTTTTTTTTTGGCTTCTTTAAAATTTTACTCCTCCAATATTTATTATCTTGTAATCTTATTATTGTAAAAAAAAAATAGGTCAATAAAACTTTTTTTTTTTTGGCTATGGAATGGTAAAAAATTAGGGAATGGCGAATGTAGGGGAGGGGGAGTGATTGAGGATGGGGGTGAGATGGTAGGTCGCAAGATTGCGAGAAAGTATTCCGACGACGTACCATCATAGAGTCAATAAGATTCTATTTCTGTACCTCTCTCATTGAACCATGTTGGTAATCATCTGTAGGGTCCCAGCTACAGACGGCGGTGCTCCCCCCTTCATCCGTCACTGTCCTGGCACAACTAAGGGGTAGGTCCAGATATGTTTACTCACCCCCCCCCCTTTTACTTGAAGCTCCTCACACCGTCCCCTTTCTTCGTGCCCCCTCCATACCACTCTCCCCCCCCCCCTCTTGCCGGCTCCGTACAACTTTTTCTTGAAATTACCTAGAACGTAGGGTGAAGATAGAGAAACAGGGAGAAAGAAGGAGAAGAAGTGAGAGATGGAATTATGACTTCAATGTTTTAATGTCTTCATATTTGCATGCCAGCTCTTTGATTCTTACCGCCGTGTCGTATTTGTGAGTTATTAGCGCCAGATCATATAGTAGTGGCATTGGTGGTTTCAAACACTAATTATATACCACACATACATAAAAATGCGTAGTCTATATAGTAAAATGACTAGCATTTATAAATACATTATACATAAATACATATGTTTATATTGCTACATATATTATCAACTCGTTAGTTCTGTTTTTTTTAGTAGTTATTTCATAACAGGATGCCTTAATGTTGGAAATCAGTTTCACTAAAAAAAAATGTGGAACAAGAATTACTCGGTAAACTTTCATTATCAGCTTTTTCTTCCAAAAGGAAGACAACAAAGAAAAACGCATTTTCTTAACTACGAAAAACGTCACACGCATAATAATAGCGCTAACAGGTTAATCAATAAAATACAAATTAAATGCTAATAATAATAAATACGTGATAATATATATATATATAATATATATATATATATATATATATATATATATATATATATATATATACATATATATATATACATGTGTGTGTGTGTATGTATACATGTTTATATTTATATATATATATATATATATATATATATATATACAAGCAAATATATTTATATCTATATTATATAGAGAGATGTATAAATATATGCGGGGCTGATGAGAGAGGTGCGGGAAGTGCATTGCTACGTGGCCGTTCAAGTTCCAATGATCCCAATAAATTAAACAGCGCATTTAACAAAATCCTTGAGCCCTGTCTTTTAAAAGGGGCCTGATCTATGTCAATGAACAATGAAAGTCCTCGCTCTAGTGTATTATGATTGTCCTTGTATAGACCTTAAGGACACGTGTATGTATGGTGTGCGTTTTCGTGTGTGTGTGTTTTTTTTACAAATTTTAGTTTCGTCCATATTGGGGAAAAAACATTTTTACAACAAAAAATAGTATATCTCTATTTAAGAATCAGATAAGAAAAATATTTTTCTCGGTATTTTACTTATTTTATACAAGTTTTCTTAGAATTCTAGGATTACAACGAAAAAAAAATAAAGTCTTTCTGTGTGTTTGTTTATTGTTTTTGTTGTTTTTGTAAATATCTTTCTGTAATCAAACGTAAATAAGGAGAACACGAAAACAAAAATCCAGCATTGAATAAAATGTTACAAAAAGAGGTTTCATATATAAAGATTGTGTTGTTTTAATGAAATGGATAAAAGAAGGAGTATCTGGGAATAAATCCTGGATTAGACTAACGCTACGAGAAATCCAGTACACAGGTCACAGGAAGAGAGTTCCAGACGGGAGCTGTTGGATTAGTTTCGTCAGCTGGTGTTGACCTAACGTCTATTTGGCTGACTCTCCCCATGAATCAGTCAACAGGTCCCTCTCGCCTTACTCCTATTGGTCTCTCCCCCCGGGTCACTATTTTATCCCTTGGGGTGCAGGCGCCCTTTTTACTTTGGTGGGAATAAAAGAAATCCATTATTTATCCTTTCTGGATAACAGAGGGAGGGAGGAAGTGGGGGGGGGGGGGAAGAAAAAATAGAGACAGGAGTAAGACAAGTTCTAGGATACAAACAGATAGATACATATATAGATAAATGAATAGATAGCTAGATAGATAGATATAGATACATAAATGAAGAGATAGATAGATACATATTGATTATTAATATAGATAGTTATATGGATACAGATGGATATAGATAGGATAGATAAAATATGTAGGATAGATATATATATATAGACAGATACTGATATAGATATTATATAGATATAGATATGGATAGATGGAGATATATATATATAATATAAATAGATAGGATAGATAGAGAGAGAGAGAGATAAGGAGATAGAGGTAAGAAATATATGTGTGTGAGAGAGAGAAAGAAAGAGAGAAAGATAGAGTTAAAGAAAGAGAGAGAAAGAGAGAGAGAAAGAGAGAGAGAAAGAGAGAAAGAGAGAGAGAAAGAGAGAGAGGAAAGAGAGTGAGAGAAAGAGAGAGAGAGAAAGAGAGAGAGAAAGAGAGAGTTAAAGAAAGAGAGAGTTAAAGAAAGAGAGAGAGAAAGAGAGAGAGAGAAAGAGAGGAAAGAAAGAGAGAAAGAGAGAGAGAAAGAGAGAGAGGAAAGAGAGAAAGAGAGAGAGAAAGAGAGAGAGAAAGAGAGGAGAATAGAGAGAGAAAGAGAGAGAGAAAGAGATAAGGCGATAGAGGTAAGAAATATATGTGTTGAGAGAGAGAGAAAGAAAGAGAGGAAAGATAGAGTTAAAGAAAGAGACGAGAGAAAGAGATGAGAGAAAGAGAGAGAGAAAGATAGAGTTAAAGAAAGAGAGAGAGAAAGAGAGAGAGAAAGAGAGAGAGAAAGATAGAGTTAAAGAAAGAGAGAGAGAAAGAGAGAGAGAAAGTAGTTATAAGAAAGAGAGAGAGAAAGATAGAATTAAAGAAAGAGAGAGAGAAAGAGAGAGAGAAAGATAGAGTTAAAGAAAGAGAGAGAGAAAAGAGAGAGAGAAAGAGAGAGAGAAAGATAGAGTTAAAGAAAGAGAGAGAGAAAGAGAGAGAGAAAGAGAGAGAGAAAGAGAGTAGTTAAAAGAAAGAAGAGAGAGAAAGAGAGAGAGAGAGAAAGATAGATTTAAAGAAAGAGAGAGAGAAAGAGAGAGAGAAAGAGAGAGAGAAAGATAGAGTTAAAGAAAGAGAGAGAGAAAGAGAGAGAGAAAGAGAGAGAGAAAGATAGAGTTAAAGAAAGAGAGAGAGAAAGAGAGAGAGAAAGATAGAGTTAAAGAAAGAGAGAGAGAAAGATAGAGTTAAAGAAAGAGAGAGAGAAAGAGAGAGAGAAAGAGAGAGAGAGAAAGATAGAGTTAAAGAAAGAGAGAGAAAGAGAGAGAGAGAGAAAGATAGAGTTAAAGAAAGAGAGAGAGAAGGAGAGAGAGAAAGATAGTGTTAAAGAAAGAGAGAGAGAAAGAGGAGAGAGAAAGAGAGAGAGAAAGATAGAGTTAAAGAAAGAGAGAGAGAAAGA
>OX421492.1:30941223-31229693 GCA_949126835.1 Anisus vortex
CTGGTTTGAGACATCATATAGAAGCTCATAATGGACGCCAGTTTGTTTGTGCTGTCTGTGATGCCAGATTTCAGCATAAACATAATTTAAAAAGACATGTTTTAGGAGTCCATAAATTAAAAGAATGTCCAAATTGCGCTACAACATTTCCAGCTGGTTCAGAATTTAACTCTCATTTATTACTTTGTGGATCTGATGGAATTTTCTTTAAACATTGACTTACAAATTTTAATTATCAGTTATTGTTTTGTTTATAGGTTTCATTGTAAATCATCCAATGGTGTGTGTAATTAATGCTGATTCAGTTATGGTCATGCAATGTTTTTCTTTTGTGCTGCTAAAGACTTTGAGTATTCTGTAGAAAACATAAAGCATTCTATTTTTTTCAGAGAGAAAGGAGTATACTTCAGGTCTCAAGATTAAAGAAGCATCTGAACATGTATTTTATCCAGAAACATTTAGTAATGAATTGAGCTCTATGTCAAACAGTATCCAATCTTTTGATATTACTCATGCAAGTGTTTCCCAAGATTGGAGTCAAAAGAAATGTCCTCACTGTTTTTACAACACTCCCACCAGGATGCTTTTTCAAAAACACATGTCAGCACAGCATGGTGACAAGATGCCTTTTTCTTGTTCTCTATGCCCTAAAGGTTTTTATACCCAATCAGGGCTAAACAGACATATTGGAGATCATGGATCTACACGATTTACTTGCCAATTTTGTGATTTACAGTTAAAACGCAAACAGTATTTAGTAAGCCACCTGAAAGTTGTGCACAAACTTTTTCTGTGTCCTTACTGCTCTTCACATTTCAACTTGAAAGAGGATCTGAAAAAACACATTCTGCAATGTGGGAAATAAAGTGGTCAAATTAGAGATTTTTCTGTTAGATTTGGCCAACAAATGTATAACTTGTAAACACTCATTTAATAGAAATACTGGTCAGTGTGAGCTGGATCATGTCATGTTGTCATCAGTCATTTTCATATATTAATGCCTAACAGAAAAATTGTGAACATCCAAACCTTACTTTTTTTTTCAGGTACCACTTTAAAGCATGCATTGCACAGACCTCGTGTTCCAGCTTCCAGAATTTCTCATGATTCTTTATCAAGCCAGGATGCACATTTAAGTGGTAGTTCTCAGTTAGTAGAAACATGCACTTGCAGCTTTTGTGGAGCTATTTTATCTACACCATTTTTACTGAAACAGCATGTATCATACAATCACAGTGAACAGCTTCCATTTAGTTGTGAGCTCTGTGGCAAAGGATTTATCAGCTATTCAGGCCTTCGTCACCATAAGCGCACTCATTTAGGATGGCTATTTCCTTGTGACTTTTGTGGAGCCAAATTCAAACACAAGCATCACATGAAAGATCATGTTAAAAAGTTTCATCATAAATATCGGAATGGCGTCTCTTAGGATCACCACGCCAATATTATTTTTATAAATGTGATCAGTAATTATAATATGTATTCAAAGTTTTGAAAGTAATTCCCTGAAGCTACCTGAAATTACTTACAGAAGTAAAATTTTCTTCATTTCAGAGATGGACTCCACAGATGCTAAAAGCTATCAGGATATTTTCAATAAAAGTGAAAGACAGCATTTACTACATACTGACCCATTGGGTTTGGAAATGGAACACAGCACTCAGTTATCTTCACATCAGCAGTATATGTGTTGCTATTGTAGGAAACCATCTTTTACTTGGCCACTTTACAAACTTCATTTATCTCAATGTCATGGGGATAAGTTGCCTCTCAGATGCTTAGTGTGTGGCAAAGGCTTTTTTTCCAAATCTGCTCACTATCATCACAGAAGAGCGCATGAAGAAAGAAAATTTGAGTGTCATGTGTGTAGCTCTAAATTTATGATGAAGCATCACCTGAAGACACACTTGATTGGTGTTCATAAATTATCACTTGAAGATTTGTGATGGAAATACATCCTTAAATTCTTTTTTGCATTGAGCTCAATTTAATTTCCAACTAACTTTTTAAATACTTTTTGTATTGACAATTATGTTTTCAAGTTACAGAGATCATACGGTACATAGAAGAAAATACATTGTGCCAGTGATACTATATTATTCAAGAGCAACAGTGAGAATGACATTGTTTTTCTGTTTCAGGAGCAAGTAGTTCCACATCAAAATATTTAAGACCAGGAAGGCTGCAGGCTGCATCAAGAACTAACTGTCTTCACATTGGAGATGATCTTTCAGCTAATCCTGAAGCATTCCATCTATTAGATTTATCAGATCAGTCTTTATACTTAAATTGTCCTAACTGTTCAGAAACTTTTATGACAAGTGCATTACTTAAATCCCATCTCTCTCAATCCCATGGTCAAGATTTGCCATACACATGTACTCAGTGTGGTAAAGGTTATTTTAGTTCTTCTGGTCTGTACCGTCATATTCGCGTTCATAAAGGAAAACTTATTATGTGCCCTCTCTGTGATTCTAAATTTACTCAGAGGAGTACACTTAAAAGACATTTAATAAGGTGTCATGACCAAATCAATTTCTAATTTATCAGAATTTGACATGGATCAAAATGTATAGTATTTTTAAACAAATTGCTTTTCATGTATCCATTATACAAGCTATTTGCATAATTTTGTGCTGAAAAATCTTATTTTTTATGCATGATTTAAAATGATTTTCTGTGTTTGTATCAAACAATGTACATTTTGACAGAATTTTGGTACTGATGAATAATAAAATAAAACAGTTTATTATTATTATTAGTTTAAAAAAATCTTAATTGTTTTGTTTTTGTTAATTGAAATTGGCTTTATTATTATATTGATTTTCAATTCTTTAAAATAATGTTATGAGAATCAAAAAATCTTTTTTGAGAAGAATAAATTATTGAATCCTATATTTGTCTTGTTATGCATATAAGTTTTAGTGTTTGTTGTTTGACACATTTCATACATGATTTTCACTAGCACCCTAATGCCCTGCTTCGAACAATACAAGAAGCTTGGGTAATCTATGCAGACATTGTTACTTTTTTCATACCTGTGTAGTGTGCTTGATCTGTTAACTATGGTCCGACTGAAACTTAGCCAGGTTTTCAAGTATTTCAAACATTTTTGTTATTGAACTTTAATTTGAATAAAAATTAGCTGGGAAAGATGTAAACTGTTCTATGTACTTGTTACTTACAGATGCCTAAATGCTAGCCAGTGTTAACTTTATTGAGATAGTTGTATAGCCTGATGAATACTTTGAAAAAACACAGAAATCGATGTAACAAGAACTGACCTCAGCTTGAAAAGTGAATCTAAATATTTTCTTTTGTTTCAGAACAATTTGATAAATCATCAAGGCGAAGATACAGGCAAAATATTAACCACATAAGTAGCATGTGTGTAGTTCCAGGTGGCACTGGGAGCACAACACCTCTATATAGGGAAACAGCCAGTAACTTTGCTAATTCAATGGATCCACTTTTATCACGAATAGCTAATGTTATTTGCCCTATTTGTCAGGATATGTTTATGGACAAAGCCAGTTTAAAAAGTCATGTGTCTCAATTTCATGGAAGCGAGATGCCTTTCACTTGTACATTGTGTGGCAAGGGATATGCTAGTCTTTCTGGTCTCTCTCTCCACATGCAAGCTCATGAAGGAAAGACTTTTCTGTGTCCAATATGTGATTCTAGATTTACACAAAATAGTACAATGAAAAGGCATTTACGTATGGTACATAAAACCATTCAGTGCCTAAACTGTAGGAACATATTCAAACTAGACTATGATTACAAACAGCATCTTTTAACTTGTGGGATGAACACAACTCAACATACTCTGGAGGCCCATAAGACTCAGCCATATTCGCAACAAAATCTTTGATCTGATCAAATGTGTTTTGAAGTTTCTTAAATTTTTTAGTAAAAATGTGGAAAATAAATAATAAATTTATTTTTCTTTCAGACAAAGCAAATAATCATCATTGGAGCTTACAGGATAAAAAGTCAACCAGACATTTCATCACCTCAAGTAACACACATTATTCAAAAGAGAAACAGGACATGGGAAATATTTCTCAGATGTCAAATAGTAATGACTTGCAATACACGTCACTTTTAACTTCTGATGTTTCGCGTTTTGCATCCCAAGGCCCTAATGATTTGCCTTATGTTTGCAAGATATGCAAAAAAGGTTATATCTCAAAAGCAGGTCTTTATCACCATTGGCAAACACATTTAGGAAAGTCCTATGCTTGCCCAGTTTGTGAATCAAAATTTACCCAGAAAGGCACGATGAAAAGACACTTGAAAGCTAGACATAATTGTCTACAGTGTCCTACTTGTGAAACTGTGCTTTCTTGTGGATCAGAATATCAACAACACATTTTCAATTGTCATTAATGTATTTTGAATAGTTAGTAACTCGCATTTGAACATGGAAACAATTAACCTTAATGGAAACAACCGATGGGAA
The DNA here is from genome assembly GCA_949126835.1 of Anisus vortex. Taxonomy (NCBI): domain Eukaryota; kingdom Metazoa; phylum Mollusca; class Gastropoda; family Planorbidae; genus Anisus; species Anisus vortex. The sequence goes on from OX421492.1 coordinate 30,945,689, forward strand.
ATGACTTGAATATTTCTTTTTTATTTCAGGGGAACAGCCATCCACTTCTAGCAATGGATATAGTCATCATAACTTGAAAGCAGGAAGGCATTCATTGCCAATTGTAGCACCGTCTACTAGCACTCTTAAGGAACATGTAGCCAAATTTCAAAACACTATGATGCCATTTATGTGTAGTATATGTGGGAAAGGATATCTAAGTGCTGGTGGACTATACCTACACAAGCAGAGCCATGAAGGAAAAGTTTATTTCTGTCCTCTCTGTAATGTAAAATTTGCACAAAACAGTAGTGTTAATAGACATCTAAAACAATATCATCAATGTGCTCCCTGTTCAATGTGTTTAGGAGTTTTTCCTCTAGGGGAAGAATTCAATGAACATGTTTTACATTGCAATAAATAGGCTTTAATAACATAGATCAATGTAGAAATACATTCAGAAGTCACATGAGCCATATCAACATTGTACACTGATGGTCAAAGAAAACTTGTGAAACTATTTATTGTAATTTACTGTTTTTATACATGTTAATTGTATGTCTTTGCAAACATATCAATTGATGAGCCTGGACGCCACATCTTCTATTGTTTTGCCACTTGTTTGTTTCAGATATTACAACCCGTCAACAAAGAAGCACATCATTCCATTCACTTCAGACAGACATACATAGTCAAGACAGTGATACATCTCCATTGTTGAGGAAATTTCGTTGCAATTATTGTCCTGCTTTGTTCAACAGTGATTTTGATATCACTGCTCACATAGCCTCATCACATGGCATCCAGCTTCCATTTATTTGTAGAGTATGTGGGAAAGGCTACCAAAGTCACGCAGGACTGCATCTGCATATGTTGTTGCATAAGGGAAAGTATTTTCAATGCTCAATCTGTGATTGGAAGTTTACTCAGAAAAGCAACCTAAAAAGACATATTCTTACTGTTCATCATCATAAACTGTGTGCACATTGTTCGCAGATCTTCCCACTTGGACGTACATATGATGAACATGTTTTAGTTTGTCACAGATCATGACAAAAGTAGCTCATGCTTTTTCTGTACACCAAATCTACATAACATTACTTATTTACTAAAATGTAAATGAATATGATATACAAAAGTAAAAGATCCAAGGGATAAAAAAGATTTAGTGTACTAAATTTATTTATTTTCAGAACTTATTTCCCAAGGCCAAGGCAGCAAGTTATGCCCGAATTTCTCTACTGCTGCATCAAACAGTTCTGCACAAATATTTCAATCTGAATCAGTGAATAAAAGTTCATTAATATCTACAGGGCCTCCGTCTTGTCCACATTGTCCTGAATTTTTTTCTGATGGCTATAATTTAAAATGCCATTTATCTGAGAAACACGGAAACATGATGCCTTTTACATGTACATTATGCGGCAAAGGATATTTGTCACAAAGGGGCCTCATTCACCACAAACTTGTACATTTTGGACAAACATTTATGTGTCCTGTATGTGGAAAGGAATTTACACAAAAATTTAACAGCAAAAGACATCTGATGAATGTTCACAACTCTATTCAGTGTAATTCATGTTCTCTTATTTTCAAAATCGGACCAGAATATGAACAGCATATTACCACTTGTGCTTTGTGTAATTGAAGTTGCTATGTAGTATTTGATTTTTTATTATAATAATAGTGAAAAAAGACAACATTGTTTTATACTATAAGACTTTAGTGTATTTGAGTTACATTCACAAGAGTCTATGTGTGTCTATGTTCTCATTTCAGGAAGAGCTTTTAAAAAGAGCCATGCTGTACCATATTTGATGACAACAGACACTCAAGAAAATACAAATAACTTTTCAAGAAATAAAGCAACAGAGACTGTCAAAAGTAAAACATTACCATGGTTTCAATGTCATTTCTGCCATGAAAAGTTTTGGGAACACACATTGTTGACACAGCATATCCAATTAAATCACCAAATTATGCCCTATTGTTGTTCTTTGTGTGGAAAATGTTACAGTACATCAACAGGTCTTCGACATCATATGCAAGGACACAAAGGAATTATATTTAACTGCCCCATCTGTGATGCCATATTTACTCGGAAAGGCACAGTGAAAAGGCACGTGAAAACAGTACACAAGTCATGCATGTGTATAAATTGTTCAGGGATTTTTCAACTTGGTTTGGAATATAATGAGCATATTTTACATTGCCAGTGATGCAGTGGCAAAGAACAATGATAAAGATTCATAAGAAATAAAGATTTCATTGGAAATAATGTCAGGTTTTCTTAAACTTGATTGTGTTAAGCCAATTTCTAAATTTTGATTGGATGGTTGATATCATTCTGTAGATGTCCATATATTGGGACATCATCTTTGTAGTTTTATGCAACATAAAAGAAACAACTTAAGTTTGGACTGATGGTTTATTTCTGGAAGAATTTATATTCCAAGAATAGTATGTAAAACTGGAACAATTTTTCAAATAAATAAGTGCTATTCTTGGCGTAACAAATTGTGACAAAAGTAGTTAATAAAAAATAATATAATAATTTTGCATTTAATGTTTTTTTTCTCTACTTTTGATCAATTCTAAATAAACACAAACTGTAAGACATGAGGGATGATAAAGCTTTAGTGTACTAAATTTATTTATTTTCAGAATTTATTTCACAAGGCCAAGGCAGCAAGCTACGCAAGAATTTGAATTTCTCTACTGCTGTATCAAACAGTTCTGCACAAATATTTCAATCTGAATCAGTGAATAATAGTTCAATAATATCTACAGGACCTCTGTCTTGTCCACATTGTCCTCAAGTGTTTACTTATGGCTATTATTTAAAATCCCATTTATCTGAGAAACATGGAAGCATGCTGCCTTATATGTGTAGCTTATGTGGCAAAGGCTATTTGTCACAAATGGGCCTGCTCCATCACAAAAGGGCCCACTTTGGAAAACAATTTATGTGTCCTCTCTGTGGAAAGAAATTCACACAAAAATTCACAATCAAAAAGCATTTGATGAATGTTCACAACTCTATTCAGTGTAATTCATGTTCTCTTGTTTTCAAAATCGGACCAGAATATGAACAGCATATTGCCACTTGTGCTTTGTATAATTGAAGTTGCTATGTAGTATTTGATTTTTTATTGTAATAATAGTGAAAAAAGACAACATTGTTTTATACTATAAGACCATAGTGTATTTGAGTTACATTCACAAGAGTCTATGTGTGTCTATGTTCTCATTTCAGGAAGAGCTTTTAAAAAGAGCCATGCTGTACCATATTTGATGACAACAGACACTCAAGAAAATACAAATAACTTTTCAAGAAATAAAACAACAGAGACTGTCAAAAGTAAAACATTACCATGGTTTCAATGTCATTTCTGCAATGAAAAGTTTATGGAACAAACATTTTTAACACAGCATATCCAATTAAACCACCAAATTATGCCCTTTTGTTGTTCTTTGTGTGGAAAGTGTTACAGTACATCAACAGGTCTTCGACATCACATGGAAGGCCATAGTGGGATTACTTTTAATTGTGCTATTTGTGATGCAAAATTTACCCGTAAAGGCACTGTCAAAACGCACATGAAAACTGTTCATAAATCAAGCATGTGTGTAAATTGTTCAGGAATATTTTGTCTTGGTTCGGACTACAATCAGCATATATTACATTGCCAATAATGCAGTTTCAGCTTATAGCCAATATGCAGCTAATTATTCATTTGAAATCATGTCAATTTTTCACACTCAAATATAAAATGGTACTTTTTCTTTCAGGATCTGCATCTAGGACTGGATGTATTGCACTGGCAGATCAAACATCACTTTCGGTTAAGAGATCAAATTCAAATATAAAGAAAAGCAAAATGCAAAAGACAGGCTCAACCTCAAAGTCAAATAACTCAGTTAACCCACTTGAGCTTACAAATGAATCATTGTTGGAAAACCTTATGGAGGAATGTGTTAAATGTACACTTTGTGAAAAGACATTTTCCAATAAACATGACCTTAAAACACATTCATCTCAACATCATGGCTCAAACATGCCATTTTCTTGTCAACTGTGTGGCAAAGGTTACCAGAGTTCAATGGGATTGACTTATCATATGCGTGCCCATGAAGGAAAATTTTACCAGTGCCCTGTATGTGATACACGACTCACGCAAAAAAGCTCTATGAAAGGGCATTTAAAAAATGTCCATGGTGTGGCTCAGTGCTCTACTTGTTCAACAATTTTAAAGCTTGGTCAAGAATTTAATAGCCATGTTTTATACTGTGTGTAAATGGAAAGGAAAGAAGAATGGGCCTAGTAATTCTTTGTATTGTATGTGTGTTGTACTTGACTTGAAGTATGCTTAGCCTATATTGTAACTGGAGGAAAGAACACTAACAAGAACTATTTTATCTTTCAGAGCAGAATCAAAATGCAGGAAAAGCTCCTGTCTGCAGAACTAATGCTTGGACTCCATCTGTATTGATGTGCCAGATTTGTAATAAGGAATTCATGGAGTTAACATTATTAGATGCCCACATGCTTCAGGTCCACAACTATTCTTTGCCATTCACTTGTAATCTGTGCGGTAAAGGTTATCGGACACTTCCTGGATTAAAATACCACCTGGAAGTACATAAAGGGACAACATTTTCTTGCTGTTTGTGCAGTGCTAAACTTTCACAAAAGACTAAACTGAAGCGGCATTATATTAAATTGCATAATCATTCACCATGTGCAGTTTGTAATCAGGTTTTTCCTCTGGGAACAGACTATAATAAACATGTTCTGCAATGTACCAAAAAAATGTAGTGAATTTCTTGTTTTAGGAGAACAATGTATATATGTACAATATTTTTTTTTTAAACAAGCTCTGAAATTTGATCTGTTTTAAATGTTTGTCTAATTCATTTTAATTTTCTATAAAGTCAGACAGACTTGTAATTATTATAAATTGTTTTTTATATCTGAAGAAGCAGAAAGAAATTGAATTTTGCACCATTCTTTTTTATTTCAGACAGTACTGAACACGGGACAAACAAAAAAATATTTCATGCTGGTTATGAAGGCTCACTTCATGGACCACATTCAACTCGTTCATCTTTTGAGAGTAGCTCTTATTTTCAGCCAGTAGATACTAAGGATATGTCTCACTGTCCACATTGCAAGGAAGAGCTCTCTTCTATTAACCTTAAAAGGCATCTTTCAGAGGTTCATGGATATGAAATGCCTTATCATTGCACTTTATGTGGAAAAGGATTCTTGAGTACATCAGGACTTTACCATCATAAACGAACACATGCTGGTAAAAAATTTGAGTGCCCGATTTGTAATGTTTTATTCACTCAAAAAAGCAAAGTGAAGAGGCACTTAAAGGCTATTCATGGATGCATGCCATGTTTCACTTGTTCTGGAATTTTTAGTATTGGTTCTGAATATGACTGCCATGTTTTACATTGTTCTGGCTCTTCTTAAAATGTTGTATAAAACTGAGCTCATTGATTTATGTTTCAGAAGGCATGCTCTGTACAATAAATCCTGTGTATAGTTATTTTGAATACTTGTTGTTGTGGAAATAAAGGAATCCTCCTGGCGGAATTGTTAAATGCTACAATTTTTATCTGTAATTTCAGACATTTACCGAGGAGGCCATCCATATAAAAAGAGAAAGAATCCAATTGAATCTGGAAATCTACCACAGGAAAACTATGCACAAACGTCCAAGGGCTATAATTGTTCTGAGTGTCCACATTGCAAGGAACAAATTATCTCCACTTCATTTAAATCCCATGTGTCCCGATTTCATGGGAATTTAATGCCTTTTCAATGTCAATTGTGTGGAAAAGGATTTTTGAGTGTCTCGGGCCTGCATCACCACACTCTAGCTCATGAGGGCCGTAAATTTATGTGCACTATCTGTGACTCCAGGTTTAACCAAAAATCTCATTTAAAAACTCATCTGAATAAAATACACAAGCTAGTCCAGTGCTCTATTTGCTCACAGATTTTTGCTATTGGACACGAGTTTAATCAACATATGCTCCAGAATCACTAGAACTGTCAAGATAGGTTTCATACACTGTCCAGATTGGATTTATACACTGTCAGGATTGTTTTCATACACTGTCAAGATAGTTTTCTTAAATGTCAAGATTGTTTTCATACACTGTCAAGATTGTTTTCATACATGTCAAAATTGTTTTCAGAAATTGTCAAGATAGTTTTCAGACACTGTCAAGATTGTTTTTGTACACTGTCAAGATTGTTTTCATTCACATATATTTTCTCAGCTCATCTTTGTTTACTTTTCCTTTATATTATATTTATATGCAAAAAATGTAGTTGAGCTAGTCTCTATACTACCATTATACCACAACATTATACAATCTTATATTTTGACAATATTGTAAGGAAGCTGTCAACTCTATCAATCATTTGGTTTAATTTTATTTTTCAGGCCAAAAATCAATGAGTTCACAAGAACATCAAACTTTTGAAATTAAGGACTCAACATCCACTGCTTCATTATCTAAAAGAATGAAGTGTGCCTATTGTAACGAGGCATTTACATGTGAAGCAACATATAGGAAACATCTTTGTGAAAGCCATGGCAATTTAATGCCATATTGTTGCAAAATTTGTGGCAAAGGCATCCTAAGCCGCCAGAATCTACTGTATCATATGCAGGCTCATACAGGGAAAACATTTTTTTGCCCTGATTGTGGTGCTAAATTTAAACTGAAACATCATCTTCTTCGACATGTGCGATCTGTCCATTATTTAAATATGTGCACAAAATGTCTTTGTATTTTTCCAGATGTAACTGAGTTAAATGATCATAAAGCAAATTGTAAAAATATGATAACACATTCTTATAAGTTGTAATCTCGGTGAATCAATTGGAATTAAACCACCATTTAGCATTTTGTTTCAATTTACATAGAATGTATTTCTTGAAGGATGGTAATATTTTTGTGCAAAACATGTAAGGTTCCTGTTGGTAAAAATAACACTCTCGGCTTCCTACATTTGAGTTTATCTAAAGATGTCATATATTCTCTGTTGCAGGACTTAGGAAAAGTGTCTCTAAACATTTGGCTTCAGTTTCTGGACCAATAAAACCTGTTCCTTCAGGAGATCCACCTTCCTCGTACCACTTTATGAGCAAAAGTTTCACTAGTGTAGCAATCGACAACCTTGATAAGCCCTACTCGTGTGCTATATGTGGGAAAGGATTTCAGTCTTCCACTGGTTTTTACTTGCACATGCAGGCCCATCAAGGAAGAAAGTTTATGTGCACTATTTGTGATTCTAGGTTTAATCAGAAGGTTCATTTAAAAACTCATCTAAAGGGTGTGCATAAATTGGCACTGTGTACAATATGTTCTGGTGTGTTTAGTATTGGAGAGGAATACCATCAACATTTACTCAACTGCAAATAGCTTTTGACTAAGACTTTGTATTAGTATTACTATTAGTTGGATAGCTTTTGACTAAGACTTTGTATTAGTATTACTATTAGTTGGATAGTTTTCAAGATTTGTCTTTTTTCATGTAATATCATTTTAAAATGAAAAGCTTCAAATTAAGAGCAAAAATGTATTTTATTTCATTTTTTTATTTCTTGTTTCTGTTCTTTATCATTTTTAAAAAGTACTTGTAAAATGGCGATTTAGTTCAACAAAGAATTTTACTGGATGTTGTGTGAAATTATTTAATAAATATGTTTGTAATTAAAAAAATAAAAATGTTTATGACTAAATGATAAATGTATTAAGCTTTGCTTGCTGTTGTTATTTTTTTTCTTATATAGTTTAAAAGTATAATATTGGTTTTAATGTGACATAAAAAATCTACAATTAAAGTGGTCATCATTGGAATGTTACTCTTTGCATAATCTATCTCATTTCCTTGGCAAGCAAGGCAAACTGTTAAGAAATACCTTTTAGCTTACATTTTCAAATTACTCCATTGATTATATTGTTTAATTTCAGAACTTAACACTGTACACAGTGAGCAAAGCATTCAGTTAGTAAAGTCAGCCAGTAGGAAAGGATTTAAAATGTGTTCAGCTTGTCATCTGAGCTTTCCATCCATGTCCTTATACAATAGGCATTTCTCACAGCATCACCCTGAACTTCTGCCCTATTCTTGTCATTTGTGTGGGGTAGGTTTCCAAACCAAGACAGGTCATCACTTACACATGCAATGTCATGCTGGCAGAGTGTTTACTTGCTCAGTGTGCAGTTTCAATTTCAAACGAAAGCATCACTTACAGGAGCACTCTAAGAGAATTCATAATCGCTTCCTGTGTGGACGATGTTTAGACACCTTCGAAGATCAGCATGACTTCAACGATCATTTAGGAAATTGTAGATCCAGCTTGCGATAATTTTGAGGCATACATTATGTTTGTCAAATGTGGCTTAGCTCTTTATATTACTAACATTTTCAGCAGTTAAATTGCTAGCATTCATCTGAATCTATACATCTGAACCATCTTTCAAGTTAAATTCATCAAGATCATTTTCTTTCAGAATGCAAGGATCAAATAGAAGCATCAACACAAGGATTAAATTGCAGTTTATCAAGGCTAAAGCCCTCTTCTTGTGAATCTACTGTCTGGTGCAGCTACTGTCACGTTGGGTTGCCTTCTCAGAAATTGTTACAGAAGCACTTAACAGAGTATCACCCAGATGTTATGCCTTATCAATGTGAACTCTGCCATAAGCCTTTTTTAATCAAAGACCACCTACGTCTTCACATGAGGAGCCACAGGGGTAGAGTCTTTCAATGTATCCTTTGTGATTCCAGGTTCACATTCAAACATCACCTGAAGAAGCATATGAAGTGTGTTCATAAATTGACACAATGTGGGAAGTGTATGGCCAATTTTGAAACTCTAGAGGAGTATTATTGTCATTTATCAATGTCAATGTGTCAATAACCTTGAGGTAGGAATGCGTTTTTGCTTGCCTGATTACTAAACATTATTTTATAATAAGTGTATAAAAAGAAGGATTTGATTTTTTTGTGTTCCAGGAGGTGCCCGTGGGAAGCCTTGCCACAGAAGCCACCACACTCCCAAACGTTCAGTGCAAGAGCCACTTTATATGCAGTCCCCTGGCACTGCACAAGAAGGTAAAGCAATCTCTTGTCCACACTGCAATGAAGTATTGAGCTCAGCAACACAGTTTGAGTACCATAGACTGGTTTGTCATACTCCATGGACACCATACCCATTTAATTGTAGCCTATGTGGCAAGGGCTTGCAGACTAAATCTGGTCTCCACCTCCATATGGCCACACATGGTGATAGGAAGTTTATGTGCTCCGTGTGTGATTCTAAATTCAAGTTCAAACACCACTTGAAAAATCATATGAAATGTGTCCATAAACTGTTGAGCTGCCCAACTTGTTGTCTTACTTTCAAAGGAAATGAAGATTATTGTCACCATATTTTAGGCTGTAAATAGTGTAAATAGGAGATTCTTATCAAATGGACAATTTCTTTTTATTTCATAATGTACAATTTGTTTAAGTTTAAATACTAAATGTGTTTTAGTTTAGTATAAAATGATAATGAAACATTTTATACCTTTTTTTTTTAAATTACATGTTTTGTTTGCATAAATTAAATAATTAATATATTCTGGTTCTAAATAAGGGAAGTTACCAGTATGATTGAATATAATATTCTTTTAATTTTAAAAAAAACTGTTGATTACTGGTATTTTGTTTAGATATAATATAAACATATTATATATCTGTTTTAATTACCATTCTTTGAACTTTGACAAAAATAAACATGTTTTCAATAGAAATGAAATGTTTTAATGTATACGTATTTTATTATACTTATACTTATACAAAGAAATATTGAATGTAAAAATTGTAAGCAGTACTCATACAGTAGTAGTAGGCCTAGTAGTAGTACAGAAAATTTGTTGGGGTACAAAAATGACAGGATATACAGATATTTTATGTTCTATAATATTAATATTGAATAAGTAAAATACAGCAAAGATAAAAACAAAGTTGTATTAATATTATTAAATAATTAATGATAAATCCATACAAACTACAAAGAAATACAATGCTACACTACAAATTGAAATCGGCCTACTCTACAATAACAATTGTTTTTCTACTTTTCTATTTCCATTGTATTGTATTTAATTTGTAGTTAATTGTAGTTGTAGTCCAATCCCAATCAAATATTATATGCAAACCTATTGACTCTAAGATATTATATTATTGGCTCTCTAAGATATTATTGGCTCTCTAAGATATTATTGGCTCTTTAAGATATTATTCATTATTGGCTACCTGTACATCAAATGGGTAAATCAACTGTCAATACCAAGTACCGGTAGGTAAAAGTTTGTTTTTCCGTAACCTTGTATTCTTCTCAAAAGTCTTCCCCTCCCTCCTCAGCGTGCTCGCCAATTGAATCTACGCCAACTTCCTCGTAATCCTTTTCCAGAGCAGCCAAATCTTCCCTGGCCTCGGCAAACTCTCCTTCTTCCATACCCTCACCCACATACCTAGAGAAGAAGAATGGTAGTTTTGTTATACTCAGATGTTATCAAACATAGGCTTACATGGCATTTATCATAATCATAGAGGCTTAAGTGATTTGTAATGTAGCCTACGATACCGTAGCTAGGTACCGGTACTAAATAATTGCAAAAGAACTTTAAAAAATGTCTAGGCCTACTAAATACCGGGGTAGGCACACAGCCCCATATTATTAATCATTATTCACCAATCTGGTACCGCTATGACATAGCCTACCTATTGTAAGAGGCTCTGCATTTTTAATTCTAGTGTAAAAAAATAATGCCAACAGAAAAAAAAATGACCCCAAAATATGGAAAACAAAATAACAATAACAAGAAATGCAGATTGTTTCTCATCAAAACCATAAACACTATATATATATACATATAATAATAATAGTTAAAATAGCAATAGGTGTATAGCTTAACATTTGGTAATTTTAAGTGATTCCGTCTCATTCATCCCCCAGATTGTGACACTATTGAATTTGAAACTTGTAAGGAAAAGTAGGTCCATATTGAAACTTTAACCTTATATACATTATATTTAATTTATAATCATAACTAAATACCGGTAGGCCTAAACAAAAACCACCATAATCAAGGCTTTGTGGGATAACCATCATAATTCCTAGACATTTGTCTAAATAGCCTATCGTATAAAAAAAAAAGTTTAGTCCTTGTACTATGTAACTTGTACTAACTTGTAGCATAATAAACCACCAGCCTACCACTGAAACAAGCTTCTCCAGCGGTGGAAGAATATAGGAATGTAGGAGTTAGGATTTAGGAAGGGCGGATTACAAATGACTGATCAAAATCTTATAAGCTTGCTTATAACTTTAAACTAGGCTATAACTATAACGCAAGATAAACATCGATTTAAACATTAAAAACAAAACAATTTAGTTACCAGTATCTTCTAAGTAAAGAGAAGGTTACAATGCTTATGTTTAAATAATAATCACTGATAAGCCTAATATAATGATAACTCAATTAATGAGCATTAGGTTATAGCCTACTAATACTAGTAGCCTACTATATGCTTATAGACCTATTATCGGACCTTATACCGGTAGTAGGCTAGTTAGTAGGCCTAGGCATACAAGATTACAAGGCCAATAGAATAGTAGGCCTACTAAATAGAACAATTCTATAATTCTTTATCACAACTCCACAGTTGTTGTTTTTAAAAATCCGATTCGTAGTACACGACTACATAATAATCATATGTTAATGTATGAATTTAAAAAGTTCCTCACCAATGGACAAAAGCTCTTTTGGCATACATTAAGTCATATTTATGGTCAAGTCTGGCCCAAGCCTCGGCCACTGCAGTGGTATTGCTCAGCATGCAGACAGCTCTTCTCACTTTAGCGAGGTCTCCACCAGGTACAACAGTAGGTGGCTGGTAGTTTATTCCTACCTGAATAGATACAAGCACAGGTAGGTTGGGGTAGGCTATGGCTATGGCTCAGTCATAATCCAGGCATTGGACTCAATGACAAAAGTTATTGAATAATGAAAATGAAAGTATATTTTGTAGTGTTTTATAATGTGTAGGCCTAGATTAGATTAGGTTACTAAGAGTAAGAGACCTTAAATCCAGTGGGACACCAATCGACAAACTGTATGGTTCGTTTTGTTTTAATGGTTGCTATAGCAACGTTGACATCTTTTGGTACCACATCACCACGGTACAACAGACAGCAAGCCATGTATTTACCTGTGGAAATATATACTTTTAGTTTAAGTGGTTTTATTCCTAATAGTAATAGTAGTTCTAAAACAAATAAGACTTAGTCCATAGATTTTCATGTGATCATGTTCGACAGGGTTATATAGGTCAGGGTATCATTTAATTTTATCAAGGGAGTTAATGAGTACCGGTACATGAACATGTGACCAATGTTCATTTAAAATTAAAGAAATTATATTACCTTGTAGTTGTAGTACTGTACCCACAATACTCCTGGTATTTCAGTCAGTGTTTCTAAAAAATATGTCTAGCCTACTTTCTTAAGTAGTGCTATATACAATACATGTTGAGAAAATGTGTCAATGTTACGGTACCCGTACTTTAAATTTAAAATGTTCCTTATTTGACTTACAATTACAATCGTAAATCGATTCAAGTTGACTTGTTTCAGTTAGTGGTTGTCTATCCTGGTACCGTAAATATTTTTTAAAACTTTTAATTTAATTACCGGTAGCCTATATTTTGGGGAAATTCACACAATATAAATAGGCCTACTTCTTTTTTTTGTTAGTATTTAGAGTTAGTTAATATTTCAATATAACATCCCCTCTCAGTTGTTTTCCGTTTATTGTTTACTAAGTAAGCCTATCCTATATATAGCATATATATATATATATATAATAGCTAATAGGCCTACCGTTATCAATATAGCATACCGGTATACGAAACACCATTCTAATTTCTATTTCTATTCTGTTGTTTACCTTGCATAGGGTTACATTTCACCATTTGGTTAGCTGGTTCAAAACAAGCATTGGTTATTTCTGCTACTGTCAGCTGCTCGTGACAGGCTTTCTCTGCCGATATCACTGGGGCATAGGTGGCAAGGGGAAAGTGAATGCGTGGGTATGGCACCAAGTTGGTCTGTTGGTACCAAAATACATTTTTAGTAAAACAATATAATAATATAATAATAATAATAAATAGAGACACAAAACGGTACTTTAGTGAATCTAATCTTTGTCGCGAGACAGCAAAATTTCAGTGAGACCGCAAACAAAAAAAGCATTATCGTTCTTCTATCAAATAGCCTACATGACTACATGGAAGCTTAACTTAATACCGGTACATTAATATAATATTTATAAACTTGCTGAATTGGTAAAATTGCTAGTATTTTTACTTCTTTATCTTTGATTATACCGGTACGCATATGATCTATATCAAATTGGTTGGTGAATACCGGGCCTACCTGAAATTCGGTGAGATCCACATTTAAAGCTCCATCAAATCTGAGAGAGGCAGTGATGGAAGACACGATTTGGCCAATCAAACGATTAAGGTTGGTATAAGATGGACGGGCAATGTCAAGGCTACGGCGACAAATGTCATAAATGGCCTCGTTATCAACCATGAAAGCGCAGTCCGAGTGTTCCAGAGTTGTATGAGTAGTGAGAATGGAATTGTAAGGTTCCACAACAGCAGTAGACACCTAAAAAAATAAACAAGTAAAATTGGCCTACTCAAGTTCCTTGGCATTTAAAATGCGTCAAATATAAAATATTAATTAATAGATATATAATTAGGCTAGGTAAATTAAATATCAATACTTTATGTTTTTTTAAAGTTAAAGTATTGATACACTGGTACACTGGTAGGCCTATACCGGTAGGCCTAGGCTACTATAAGAAGAGGATCACAACTCAATGTTTGCACCTAGCTTCTTAGTATTAGTATTTGACTGCATTAATGCATTATTCGGTGAACTACGGTAGGGCACACGTTCTATTCATCTCGGGGCTCTAATGAAGAAGTAAAGCTTTCTGACTGTACAATAAATCAATAATTTTGGTGATCTTGCTTTTTGTAATTTTTCTAATGTACTGTATAGTAATTTATATAGGCTATCCATTACTTTTACATAATTACACAAAGACAAACAAAGTCAAAGCAACAGAAAAGCCGTTTTTTTTTTACATTTCGTTACATATAGACGCAGTATGTACCGGTGGCTCTCCCTTTTCTACAGAACTGACACTAGCCTACTTTAACTTCCGGTTTTGTGCTGATTCCTGTGTTAGGCCTATATCACTATATCAGGTTTAGAATATTGTCAACAAGACAATATTTCAAGCTATTTAATCCAGAATTTATGAAGTTAAGATACACGGATGCACCAACGCCCATACTGTCTTGTTGAGCATGTGACAGTGACAGAGCAAGGCTCACCTGAGGTGCTGGATAAATCGAGAATTCCAGTTTGGATTTTTTCCCATAGTCTACGCTGAGTTTTTCCATGAGCAACGAGGTAAAACCTGAGCCAGTCCCGCCACCAAAACTGTGGAATAAGAGAAACCCTTGCAAACCTGTGCACAGCTCTGCCAATTTTCTGATTTTATCTTGCACAAGGTCGACGATTTCCTGTAAAAAAAAAAATACCACCCCAAGATCTTTATTTAGTGGTAGAACAATAGGCTTAGTGATCTGAATTATGAAATTATGGGTACACTAATTTAACTAATTGATTTAAAGTACATTTTAAAATAGAATGTCTATCCTTAAAATTATTAATTTATTAATGCAAAGTCATCTACCATTATAGGCTACTAATATATATTATACTAGTTATAATTATAGTACCGGTAGCTTAATAGTTAATAGTGTAATAGCTTACATATTACTTTTTGAAAAATATGCCTGGGCCTATACAATAGGCCTACTTAAAGTTATATGGCTCCCATCGGTCTCGCAAGACAATGGATGTGCCCTTAGGATTTTAATGAGGGACAGCGCTTGCTGTGGCTGAAGGTAAATGCTGTGAAATAGGCATATGCCCTAATCTTGACTAAAATATGAATTTATCAAATACCGGTACTTAAAACACAAACTAAGGATTGCTACTCCCGAAATCCTCATTTACGTAAATTATTATTATTATTTATCGACTTGCCAAGATAACTGGAACAACTTAACCGATTGATCTCTTTGGTCTTGACCTTGAAGATAACTTTTGGCCTACTGATATTTTTTTAAAAAACTTTCCATAGCTTTAAAACGTAGTCAATAATTGTATGTATAAGTAAGCTTAGTTGTACAGATTTATAAAAAAAATGTCTGCATTTGTCATATTCTAAAGTCTGCCTATGATTAAAATTAACTTCCCACCTTTCCTATGGTGTAATGCCCTCTGGCATAATTATTCGCTGCATCTTCTTTGCCAGTGAGAAGCTGTTCAGGATGAAACAGTTGACGGTATGTGCCGTTCCGTACTTCATCTGGACACAAATTCAATGAAGATGAGTACGGTACAGTTAAGTATCGGTATAAGTATAATAACACACAAAAAGGCGTAATTACAACGTAACAAGGTAGATAATTTATACCCGACCATAGCATCATCTGTAGGCCTACGTGTCAATAAGTCATTGTTACTTGCTACCTTTATAAATCATATTATATAAAGGACTTTTTGGTTATATTCAATTTTTTACGCGTGCTACTGGGAGTAGTCGAATTTCCGGTTCTCAGAATAAATATGAATGGAGACTTTTTTTTTTTAGGTCGTGGAGTGGACCAACCAGTGGCTCAACCAGGATTGCAAGGTTAAGTACAAGTAGGGCCTAAGGGATAGTTCAAGGTTGAATGACCATACTCTAAAATTGTTTGAATAGTTTAGAATGTAAACATGTAATGATGTAGGCATAAAATTAAAATACATACACACTTACAATCACACTCATGGCATCATGGGGCACGTTGGCCGAGCGGCAGCGCGTTCGCCTGGCGATCCGAAGGTTCTGGGTTCGAATCCTGGTGGGGGCTAACATTTTTCCAGGGACTTGAGGGAGTCTACCCAGCTCTGATGGGTACCGGATACCTGACATTTAGTGCCCTAGCACTAGCACATCCCCTAGTAAACCGTGGCCACGGAAACTGGTGAACGCTGCTTCACCAGCCCTAGTTTGGTCCGAAGGGAACTTTACTTACACTAACAGTTTACAGTCACACTCTCACTCAGACAAACAACAACACAACATCAACAAAAATATAAAAACATAGAAAAGGGACAAAAGTAAAATCCTCATAATTACATTTAATTGAGTCATATTTTCAGACCATGAGTGCCACATCACACAAGAACATTGTGTGGTCAGCACGATGCATGGTCTGCATTTACTCTCCCACTATTCCCTAGCTAATGTCAGTAGGCCTAATAATTTATCGGTAATCAAAATGTGCAATTATCATCAAGATTGAAGTTTAAATTCGTGGCACTAATTACAAGTCAAAACAATGACGCAGCATGTTCTATACAAATAGAAAGCCAAAGTTTTCACAATTTAAATAGTTTATAATACAATATCAAAGTATAATTTTTAATTTATCCCTATAATTTTTAATAAGCATTAAAAAAAGAAAATTTAACTGACAAATTTTTTTGCATGTAGCCTACCCCCGGTAGTAGTATGATGTAGACATAGGTTCTCAACCTTTTTCGGCTCACCGCCCCCTTTTACAATTTTTTTTCCGCTCACCGCCCCTCACCACCCTTGTAATTGAATCAAATATTGAATCTAAAAAAAAATCACATTTTTTAGTTAAAGGGAGGTAATTTGCCCGTTTTATTTGAGCGAATATTTCTGTTTTTTTTTTCTTTTATAAAAATTAAATGGCTTATATTTATAACTTTTAAATGATCAAACTGTAAAATGTATTTGAAAATTATATAAATATTATATGACTAAATAAATTATATGTATATTTTCAAGCATTACAATAACTACCCAGTTTGGATGATTACTTATTATCTATACCACTTAACTATAGCGGTGATATTAATATATAATGATAAAACACATTTAAGACATCTGGTTAAACTGAGATGAAAAATTATAATTAATAATAGCAGATGCTAAAGCGACAGTGTTCGGTCAGCATAGTTGATTGTCCGGTGAACCAACCACAGGACCAGCCGGCCGCACACTATATTTGCCCAATACAGACCCCTACTTTATCGAAAAGTCATTGCGATTCTTATTTCTTATTAATATGTAGGCTTACTGTTGGGGATATCAGATATTTAGCAGCACTTGCGTTTACATCACATTTCATCCAACAACTAATCGATTCAAATAGCTGATGTGTTAAAATACATCAGGTACGTTTGTACCGCCCACTTGCCCCTCACCGCCCCAATCGCCCCCGGGGATGTCAACGCCCCCCCTAAAGCTTCTCACAGCCCCCGGGGGGGGGGCGATATCGCCCCCGTTGAGAACCTATGATGTAGAAAATGGTAATGGGAATGCACACGCCTTTAGAGTTAGAGCTTAAACTTTAGAGCTATAAAACTGTCTTTAGAGCTTAAATCAATCAAATGTAAGGTCGCCCGAAAGCCAGCAACACAGATATACAATGGGCTACATAGCTTATACATACAATGTTTTGAAAAGTTAATAAAAATGATTTTGAAAAAAAAGGACCTTTTGAAAGGTGTCCAGAGGAAAAGGGTTGGGGGGGGGGGGCTCTTTCTCACTCCCTTTGCTAAGGCACTCAATTTAATAATAAACATGTAATTTGACATATGCCCATGTAAACCATATAATTTAAAGTGCAATAGTCTCACCAACTACTGTTGGCTCGAGATCTACGAAGACAGCTCTTGGTACGTGTTTTCCAGATCCAGTCTCACTAAAGAATGTATTGAAAGAATCGTCACCTCCTCCAATAGTTTTATCTGATGGCATTTGACCATCAGGCTGAAACATGAGATATGATTATTCGTCAATAAAAATGATATAGGGCTAATAGAGATTAAGAGATAAACTATTACATTTATTTGAAACTGTAAATCATAGGGCCTATTTATCCATAATTTTAATATAGTGATATTAGGCCCTACCCTTACTTTTGTGAGACTTAATAATTTGTCTGTCTATAAAGCCTCACTATTTGTGTAGCCTAATAAAAGAAATTAATTAAAATATATATAGAATAACATATTCTAACCTAAATTAAGTTAATATAAGCTTATTATATATAAGTACCCGGTATATAAATATAATATAATTACTTGGGAATGGACGGCAATTTTACTTCATCAATAATAATCAATGTGATTGGTGTCTGCTCTCAACATCAATGAGGCATAGTCTCTTACTTGTACTTACTAGTACTGGTACTTACTTGAAGACCATATTAGAGTCTCGACAGAACTTTTCCCAGTAGGCCTATTTACTTGAAAACCATGTTCTAGATTCTATGCAATATAGTTCCCAAGACTTATTTAACTTAGCCTATTACTTTATTTTACATTAACGCAGCCCTGCTCCTGATCAGGGGTGGAATAACTTTTGAAGCTATGAGTGTGAGCCAAATTAAAAAAAATTAACAGTCATGGGTCCCTGACTTTTTGAAAGCGGGGATTCTTTACCAGAATTTTAGAATATTTATGCCTTTATTACCCGTATTAAAATTTTTAAATATAATATATAGCCTATGTATAAAATCATAGCCTTACTTTCCTTCGCCCAAATCTGCACTAGACAATAAAGTTCTAGGCACTTAATTGAATACCATGTTATAGTGACTTCTATACAAAAAGTACCTAGCACTTACCTTAACTTGATTACCAGTACCGGTACCGGTACTTACTTGAATTTGAATATCATGTTCTAGAGCAGGGGTCGGCAACCTTTTGCTTAGGCTATATGTGTGCCGAACTAGGATTTCTAAATCATTCAGCGTGCCGACAGCGTGAAAGTCAAACTGCTCAACTATATTATTTTTATAAGACAATTTATTTAGTGCCGTAGCAAGATTAGGACCAAAAGAAAAGTAGCGTAATAAAGAAAATCATTAAAAGCGTTTTATATTAAATATAAAATTAACCAGTTTGTTACTCCCTTTATAATTAACTCGTACTGTCTGCGTGCGTGCTTGTAAAACTTTGCATCGATCTTTCGACCACTTCCCTTCGTCCAATCGAGCTGAAACTTGGGCATCAGACTTGTGGTGACTAACAATACATTCTATCACATTTTCAGTTAAAAAAAACTTAATTATACTATAATTTTGATTTTTTTAAAAATTTAACAAACACTTCATAGATAAATGGTCTATGGTTTGGTTTCACGTTGAAAATGCCGGTCCAACTTTTTATGGTTTTATGGTCAAAGCTAGAAAAAACAAAGGATGCGCAAAATTTTAGTGTGGAAATTCATTAGGCATGATATCACTTATATTTATTTTAATCTATCAAAATATAAATTAAATATAAACTTAGTTTACAAAGAAATGAAGGATATTTAAAACTTTGTTTTTATGGGTTAGTTTTTTTATTATCATATTTGTTTTAAAATCCATTCATAGCTAATATACAATTTCATTACTCAACTTACACATTAATAGTTATCAACATTTGAATTTAGTTGTCAAGATATTTTTCTAGTAATAGCTCTAGTCTAGTCTTCATTGTTTGATATCAGAATAACTGAGATTTACGCTAAAGCTATTATTTAAATTAAAGTGACAATGACACTCAGATCATATTACAATTAAGAGGAAAGAGATACGTAGTAATCAAACAAACTGTGTAGTTAATATAAGGTTTAAAATTGTACATATAAATTCTTAAGCCAAATAATATTTAAATAATTTTCAAATATCTTTTATAGTTTGATCATTTTAAAGTTATAAATTGTAAAGCCATTTTTATAAAGAAAACAAAAAAGAAACATATTAGAAATATTAATGCAAAGAAAATGTGTTAATTATCTCCCTTCAATTAAATTCTCCAAAATTGATGCTAGTGATGCCAAACGAGTTATTTTTTTTAAATATAATTAGTGAACTTCTGATTATCTAAATTGCCTTAAATTAGGGAAAGACTTAATTTTTTAAAAATTGATTTCACGGCAAGATATGTCTAGTTTCAATGCAAACCCATTCCAGTGGTCCAACACTTCAAGTGCTTTTCGACCCCGTCCTTGTAAATACAAATTTAACTCACTGAAATGTGTCGCCATGTCATTCAGAAACATCGGCTTTAACAGTCAGTTCTCCTCATTAAATACCGGATTTTTTTTTCATTAAGATGCACTTTAATTGCTTCCAGACAAGAAACGAATCTTTCCAAGACTTTACCTATATCCAGTATCACTTTCTTCTAGAAGAGATTTAAGAAACTATAATATTGACCATCTTAACAAAAGATTCAATCATAGATCGCAAGTCCAATGATGAGAGCTTTGCCTACAAACATTCCTGAATTAAAAGAGTTGACGTACAGTGTGACTCCCATGCAGTTAGCCACACATTAATTATATGGACATACGACGCTTTCACTTGCATAAAAAATATTCTTGGAGGTCTCTCGCGTACTACAGAAAATCGTTCCTTGGGTTGCCGATCCCTGGTCTAGACAATACAATTCTTAGCGCTTACTTGAATACCATGTTCTAGACTCTAGACAATACAGTTCTCATCACTTACTTGAATACCATGTTCTAGACAATAAAGTTCTCACCACTAACTTGAATACCATGTTCTAGACAATAAAGTTCTCATCACTTACTTGAATACCATGTTCTAGACAATACAGTTCTCATCACTTACTTGAATACCATGTTCTAGACTCTAGACAATAAAGTTCTCATCACTTACTTGAATACCATGTTCTAGACAATAAAGTTCCCAGCACTTACTTGAATACCATGTTCTAGACAATACAGTTCCCAGCACTTACTTGAATACCATGTTCTAGACAATAAAGTTCTCATCACTTACTTGAATACCATGTTCTAGACAATAAAGTTCTCATCACTTACTTGAATACCATGTTCTAGACAATAAAGTTCCCAGCACTTACTTGAATACCATGTTCTAGACAATAAAGTTCTCATCACTTACTTGAATACCATGTTCTAGACAATAAAGTTCTCATCACTTACTTGAATACCATGTTCTAGACAATAAAGTTCCCAGCTTTTACTTAAATACCATGTTCTAGACAATAAAGTTCTCATCACTTACTTGAATACCATGTTCTAGACAATAAAGTTCTCATCACTTACTTGAATACCATGTTCTAGACAATAAAGTTCCCAGCACTTACTTGAATACCATGTTCTAGACAATACAGTTCCCAGCACTTACTTGAATACCATGTTCTAGACAATACAGTTCTCATCACTTACTTGAATACCATGTTCTAGACAATAAAGTTCTCATCACTTACTTGAATACCATGTTCTAGACAATAAAGTTCTCATCACTTACTTGAATACCATGTTCTAGACAATAAAGTTCCCAGCACTTACTTGAATACTATGTTCTAGACAATAAAGTTCTCATCACTTACTTGAATACCATGTTCTGGACAATAAAGTTCTCATCACTTACTTGAATACCATGTTCTAGACAATAAAGTTCTCATCACTTACTTGAATACCATGTTCTAGACAATAAAGTTCTCATCACTTACTTGAATACCATGTTCTAGACAATAAAGTTCCCAGCACTTACTTGAATACCATGTTCTAGACAATAAAGTTCTCATCACTTACTTGAATACCATGTTCTAGACAATAAAGTTCCCAGCACTTACTTGAATACCATGTTCTAGACAATACAGTTCTCATCACTTATTTGAATACCATGTTCTAGACAATAAAGTTCTCATCACTTACTTGAATACCATGTTCTAGACAATAAAGTTCCCAGCACTTACTTGAATACCATGTTCTAGACAATAAAGTTCTCATCACTTACTTGAATACCATTATCTAGAATCTAGACAATAAAGTTCTCATCACTTACTTGAATACCATGTTCTAGACAATAAAGTTCCCAGCTTTTACTTGAATACCATGTTCTAGACAATAAAGTTCTCATCACTTACTTGAATACCATGTTCTAGACAATAAAGTTCTCATCACTTACTTGAATACCATGTTCTAGACAATAAAGTTCCCAGCACTTACTTGAATACCATGTTCTAGACAATACAGTTCCCAGCACTTACTTGAATACCATGTTCTAGACAATACAGTTCTCATCACTTACTTGAATACCATGTTCTAGACAATAAAGTTCTCATCACTTACTTGAATACCATGTTCTAGACAATAAAGTTCCCAGCACTTACTTGAATACCATGTTCTAGACAATAAAGTTCTCATCACTTACTTGAATACCATGTTCTAGACAATAAAGTTCTCATCACTTACTTGAATACCATGTTCTAGACAATAAAGTTCTCATCACTTAATTGAATACCATGTTCTAGACAATACAGTTCCCAGCACTTACTTGAATACCATGTTCTAGACAATAAAGTTCTCATCACTAACTTGAATACCATGTTCTAGACAATACAGTTTTCATTACTTACTTGAATACCATGTTCTAGACAATAAAGTTCTCATCACTTACTTGAATACCATGTTCTAGACAATACAGTTCTCATCACTTACTTGAATACCATGTTCTAAACAATACAGTTCTCATCACTTACTTGAATACCATGTTCTAGACAATAAAGTTCTCATCACTTACTTGAATACCATGTTCTAGACAATACAGTTCTTAACACTTACTTGAATACCATGTTCTAGACAATAAAGTTCTCATCACTTACTTGAATACCATGTTCTAGACAATAAAGTTCTCATCACTTACTTGAATACCATGTTCTAGACAATAAAGTTCTCATCACTTACTTGAATACCATGTTCTAGACAATACAGTTCTCATCACTTACTTGAATACCATGTTCTAGACAATACAGTTCTCATCACTTACTTGAATACCATGTTCTAGACAATAAAGTTCTCATCACTTACTTGAATACCATGTTCTAGACTCTAGACAATAATGTTCTCATCACTTACTTGAATACCATGTTCTAAACAATACAGTTCTCAGCACTTACTTGAATACCATGTTCTAGACAATACAGTTCCCAGCAAGAGTTGCCTATCTGGACACCTGCTTGACCAATGTGAACACTGATACACTCACGCTGAAAAACAAACCGACATTAATATGTTCTATCTGTGTACGTCACATTCTATCTGTGTACAGCATATTATACCTGTGTACATGATATTCTATCTGTGTTCAACATATTCTATATGTGTACAACATATTATTATGTCTGTGTACAACATATTCTATATTTGTACACTGTTGTAAAATCTGGTTATGAAACTGTGTGTTTCCTTTTGTAGTTATACTTTCTATTTATTTTTACTTTAAAATTAACTCGGAAAGTAATTGTCGCCCTTGTTTAATTATAAACAATCAATATTCAGCATAACTCTTTAAAAATGTGTCTTTAATAAATCCTTTAATTATATTAACTTTCTGACGACCACATTTTTTAGTATACGACCTGTTCTTTGGAAGTCTATTTGACCCACTTTCCGCCATCCTATCGAGCTGAACTTTGTCACATTGACGCTCCCATTTGTATTAGTTAATGACTCTCAAAGAATATAAAGGCCATCCGAAAATACACGATGAACAGGATAAGGCGTCTCAAAACAAATTAGATAAACAAAAATTCTATTAAAATTTAAAATAAATTGACGTTCGACATAGACCATAACGTTCACTTGTTGGTGTTTCAAATACGAGTATCCGGTAGGCCTATGTGTAATTAAAACGTAAGAGGAGAAGAAATAGATGACAGTTTAGCCACGCCCACTTTTTTAATCGAAACCTCATTCCGTCGTGTCTACTATTCGAATCATGCCCCTCACTCCCCTTTCCTCCCATGGGACCATTTCTCTGTACTACAACTTGTGCTTTACTTTTGGCATCGTATTGATCCAAACTATTGTGCTAATAAACTAAAAGTCTGTTTTAAAAAATGCCTTTAAGAAAAAATAATAGTTTTGGCGATCAACAATTGGAATGCAGGGAGATAGGGTGTCCAGCAGAAAGTCAGAGAGAAATGAAAAAGTGAACTCACAGTCACAGAAAAGTGCTGAGAATAATAGCAAAATAAAAGTTTTTATATAAAAACATTAACCACTTTCGGTGACTAAAAAAACAACAACAAATTGCGTACTGTATGACTGTATGCATATATTTCTATTAATATAGATCTATTGACAAAGAACTGAACATCTTTAGTAAAGTAATTCACTTACCATTTTCAAGACTGCCTTATTAAAATCCGTTGATTCCAGGAATATTTTGTATTTGTTTATGTATTTTAGATACCGGTTTGTGTTAGGCCCTAAAGATTTAAAACCATAGATTTTCTTTTGACTTTGTGTTCACAAGCTCATCATCTGATGGAGCCAGGGTACTGAATCTGTGCTCACATAGATGACCTAGCAGAGTGTGAGTGGTAAATTTGGCAATGCCATTGGCAAAAGGGTAAAAGGAGGGGGGGAGATAACAACTAGTGGTCCCCTCTAGCTCAGCCCTGATATTTGACAAGTCGCAGCACTCTGGCGTAAGAATATAAGATCACCCTGGTCACCGGAACTATATTTGAATAATGTATCACACCAACATTTTGTTAGGACTAGCAATAACAATGGGCCTACACAGGATAAACTAAACTAAGAGTTAAACTTTAGACTGAATATAATGTGTTCAATATTATTGGCATTTAGAGAGAGGGCAAACAAAACATGATGCTTATCTAAGAACTTTTATTGGTAAAAACAAAGAAAGTCTAGTTTTGTTTATTACATCTAATAGAAAAATATCACATATTTCTATCATGTTCAAACTTCTAATTAGAATAGAGAAGTTAATTCTGTATAGGCCTAGGAGTTTTTTTGTGTGGTTCTATGGTGTGGTATTTTGATGTTGTCCTATAAGTTCACAAATATTCATTTATGCCCCCCCCCCTTTTCCGCTGAGTTAGCACAGAAAAAAAATCCGGTCAACTTATAGCCAATCGCGAGCGATATCGATTGTTGTTGCCATAGTAACGTTCTACATGGGAAATGATAATGTTAGACCAAGTCCTTCTATTTGGTAATGGCCTTTTAAAACCTTTATATGGAAAGCAACCTTTCATTATAAGCTTATGTTGAATAAATATAGAATACATTTATTTATAAAGGGGAAGCTTATTACGTGAATGGATTACTCTACACCATGAGATAACCTAAGAGAGAGAGAGAGAGAGAGTGAAAGAGAAGAGAGAGAGAGAGAAAGGGATAGGTGGGAGGTGAAAAAGGAGAGAGAAAGAAAGCAAAAGAGTTGCACAATTCGTAGCGCTGGAATTAACAACACTTCTGTAGATTAGCGGTTAAACCAAAGCTATTGGCATTCTTTTTGTTAAATTGTATTTAGATTTGTAAACATATCAAGAGTACGATTACAAGTATTTCAGGCTTTCAGATGATGTTCAGTACACTTTTGTTTTCACTTAATTGATGCATGTTTAAATAAAACAAACTTATTTACATATCCAATTTCCTATGCTTTCCAAACCTGTTTTTTTTTCTAAAAATGATTCTAATTCTACTTTCATATTTTTTTTTTATCTGTACAGATCTATAGGATTTATAGCTTTACTTACTACATATCTTACTAGAAATATATTACAGTTATTTATATTATAGCTATATAGGGCCTATGTATTTTTTGTTTCGATTTGAATTTTAAATGTGAGCTTAATTTTCTTAATTTCTTTGTTAGTGTAGACTGGGGCAGAACGCCCCTTGGAGGTAAAACGCCCCATCACTATCCTGAGACCCCTAATGTATTTTTAAAAGTGGAATCGTCTTGTATATGTTCATTGACCTCTTTAACTTCACCGTGTGCAAATTGGCGCTTTTAACGTCAAACATTTTCGAGTTATTCAAGAAAATCGTAAAGTGTACTCAATCTTATAGTTTTCTGCATATTGTGTTAATTAATCAAGTAAAAAAATTCAAGAAAGAAGGTGTGCTGTTTGAAATTACATTATAAGCTATAAAGGTTTATTACTTTTCATTCTTAACTAATATCTAGAATCATTTAGTTATCCCTCAGTGTTACGTAATAAACATAAAAGCAGAACACCCTTGTTAGAGGTAAAAAGCTCCCATTGGCTTGGGGCAAGCTGCCCCTGTCTCCGCCGCCATTTTTCCTTTTATAAAATGTGTAGGCCTATATGAAACCAAATGTTTGTTTGTTTTACATTAATTAGATACATGTATTGCGTTTATTGAAAATACAATTGTTTAGAAGTATAATTTTTTTGCAATTTATTACCTTAGTTTATATTTTTATATTTATTAGATTTAGAATTTAGTAGGTAGCAGGTGATATAGTAGATAATATAAATATAAGAATTAGTTTATTTTTAAAGGGGAAAACCTAAATTACCGGTATATTAAATAGGGCCTACATATCCTAATATTAAGTAATATGTAGTTAATTTTTCTAACATTTAATAAAAATTCCCTTCTTAAACATTTTATTTTAAATGTGATCTTTCTACAGATGTTTTCTAAATACATTCGAAGGACACCAAGAGGACACTATAGTATAGTACGGAGGCTTTGTCAAAAGCATTAACTGCACAATGTTTTTTTGCTAGATCTATTTCTATTATTAGAAAAAAAAGATGTGTTATGGTTAAGTTGATGTTATTGGTTATTGTTGTTTAATTTCAAGTTTGCATTTGTCTATACATCTATATCTAAGAATATCTTCAAAAATACATAAGGGGTAAGATGCCCCCTAAGGGGGCCTTCTGGCCCATGTACGGGGTAAGTTGCCCCTTTCAAAAAAAAATTTGTATTTGAAATATTTCACCAAAGGGTAATAACAATGTCTCCTGTGGTAGTATAAGTGTTAGCACGTATAGAAGTCAATCATATTAGGTGAAAACATTTATAATATATATCACACCATTTTCAAAAAATTACAAATCTGCCTTTGAGGAGGCTAGCTGCCCCAGTCTACCCTAATGGCTAAGGACGAAATAAAACAAATTTAAACTTTCAAGATATCTTCATGAAAATCTTGTGAGTTACCGGGGTACATTCAGAAACAACAGTGCACCAACTGTTTTTTTATGCAATAAATCATATTAAAAAAAAAAGAAAACTAAGCCCTACATATATATATATATATATATATAAAACGAGTGCCATACATTGTACGTCGCCCTAAATTCTAATATGCACTAAAACAGTCAAACAAAGACACATTAAAGAGCTGTAGGATAGATATTGAGAAAAACACATCCATGTTTCATTATTAGCATCGTTTAACCCAGCGGTTCCCAACCTGTGGGTCGCGACCCCTTTGGGGGTCGAACGACATTTCATGGGGGTCGACAAGGGCCGTCGGAAAACACTTATTTTTGATGGTCTTATTCAGGTCTTTCCACAACAACATGTACAGCACAGTAATCTTCGATGGCGCCATCTCAAAACCCTCCCTGTGTAGCCTGGTCAAACAGGGATGTGTCCTAGCACCAACACTCTTTAGTCTAGACCAGGGAATGACAACCTTTTGATAATAGTGTGCCAAAGTGGGATTTCTAATTTATTCAGCGTGCCAACAGTCTCAAAGTCACCCATCTATAGAACTTATAGAACTATTTCTAATAAAAGATACTTGAATTTTTTTTTTAGGAGTCGTCTGTGTGCCATTGAAAATCTATCTGTGTGACATGTCTGGCACACTTTCCGTAGGTTACCGATCCCTGATCTAGTGTCTAGAGTCTAGACTAGTCTAGACTCTAGACTCTAGACTATTCCTCTTTTCTTTACTGTCTTCAATCAAACCTTAAAAATAAGGCTTTTCAAAAATATGTGTTATATATATGTTTAAGTGCCTGTATGTATTATTAAAAGAAGTAAATGCGTACTAATGAAAAGAAGCTAGTAGCTAAAAAGGTGTTTTAAAATTACATTTATAATGTAAAAACATTAATTAATTGATTGTTCATTTTACATATTTTTATAAATTTGAGTAACGGTAGGCTACTGGTATACGTATATACAATATATATATATATATTTAAAATGCAAATTGTATAGTACATTTTTGAAATCATTGCCCTAGAGTCTAGAGACTTAAACTTAGGACTATTATCTCCCTTGATTAGATTTAGTAAGCATTTTTGTTAAATTCTTTTTTTTTTTTAAATATCGGGCTACCTTACCTAGAATTTTTTTTTTATAGAAATTTTAAACATTTGGTTATAATATAATATTTATTATGGCCCTCTTGATTATGATTGACTATTATTACGACTCGTTAAATCGGATTCAATGAATATAGTTGTATCTTTATTAGAAGTCTCTAGATTCTGCTAATCTGTAGCCCAAGCTAGGGGTTCATTGACTGACAGGTCTATGCAGCAATGTAGTTATATTCGTGATAATTATCTTCAACACCTTTCTCAACAATGATAGATCAAACATTTCCAGTTGTTGAATAAACAATTTTATTTAAATTGTAGACTCAAAATAAACGATCAATAAACTTCATCAACTGATGGCAACATAAGTTTCAATACAATGGCATACAATATACAAATGAATATAGCGACTTCACTCGACAAACTTCCGAACTGAACTAACTTTAAGGAGGTCGGGACTTTACAAAGAAAACTATCATCGAAGATTCTACAGGGTCTTAATACGCATTTTAACCTCTTTCTCTATAATTACTACGATCCAGAATTATCCTCCAATTTCCACGGGATTTGAACGAATTATTTTATTTAAACTGCCCTCAGGGCATAAAGGTCAAACCTTGGTCGCTTTGGACTCTGATACGCACTTGTTAAGAGGTCAATGCCTTACTACGTCATTCATTTATGACCGATATTCGTAACATCCCCCCCCTTCTAAAGTTTTATAATTATTTCTTTTACATTTGAAAAAATGTTAATTTTAAGGAATAATTATAAAAGAAAATATTCCGGGGAAAACAATACAGTTCAATTGGCGATCCCAATAATTCAATCGAACTGATAACAATAACATAATAATATATGCAATATAAATTCATCTTATCAAATGGCTTAACTATAGTCATCAATCATTCAATTTTTAATTCAAAACAATGGACAATTAAATTGTTTATCTAAATCTTGTATACAAGAAAAATACATAATCATTCTTAATAGATATAATATAATACAAGTTAATAACTTCTATTACATGAACATTCCACGTTAATAAAAACCTCTCTCGTCCATTTAATTATAAACTAATATCTTTTACATTTGTAATCAAACAACAAAAGAAAAATCACTTAATGTCTATTCAGACACGACTTATTTTTTCATAAGCAGAAAAAAACAAACGCTCTTGATGAAAAAAATACTACTAGGCTTGACCTAATTACACAACAACACGATCATTTTCTCGACAGTATTTTTTTTTTTTTCATGTTTGTAGGCTGGACAACATTAGACAACTGTCTGTGACGCGACACAGAAATTGAGGTCAATTCCGCCTTTCTCTCTCTCTCTCTCTCTCTCTCTCTCTCTCATTCTCAATTGATTTTAACAATGTTGACATCGCTATGCAAATTTACCTCATCACAGCCTAGGTCAAAAAAATATTGCTACGCGATTAAATAGTTATCGTAACTAAATGAGCATTATTTAACAACCATTATCTTCTCAAAGTCAAATTCATTTATGTTATTTTAAGAACATTAAACATAGTCTGTTCACGAATTAAAATAGTTTATAGACAATTTCATTAAAAATAATTCAATTTCTCATTTTACCATGACCTTTTGACGTCATTATTTTCTTTTTAAAAGAGTTCACATTGAAACATTCTATCTTTCATGCAGACATGGATTTACTTGAAACAAATTTGGTTAATTTACTTAATTAACTATCAATCAAAGCAGATTATATTATCTTCATACAATCTTAGTACTAAATAGTAAGTACTTATTTTCTTTTAATTACATTAAAGACATTTCAATTACAATATTACTGAAGTAGAAAAGAGTTAAGCATAGGCTACTATTAATTTTTTTTTTCAGAGCGAAATCAATGTAACAATTTATGTACAAAACAACTGCTGGTTTGACTGTTGTGGTAAAACATTCCATTTCCAATCTTTTCAGTGGTGTACATTGCTCTTTTCCATTTTCCATAAAGGTTTTATTCATAGGTTCTAGGTTCCTGTTACTTCCACAGTGTTCAGGTCTACCCAGTCTTTTGCTTGTCAATACAATTCATTCAATCTATTTTAACTAATACAGAAAAAATATAGATTAGTTTTACAATCTTGACATGAAATCCTTAATTAATCATACATTAGTTGAACATTGGTGTGTCAACATTATAAATTCTCAACCATGACATTCTCAACCATTCTGGTTTACAGTGTCAAGTCAGTGGCACATATCCTAAATTTATACAAAACAAGGATAAGTTTTATTAGTTTCTACTTTTGGTCTGCTTTTCATGTAACAGTATCCTAAAAGTGAAAAATCATATATAATACATTTCTTGGAATCTTGTTAGTCATAGTTCTGTCTCGCAGCAACTATTTTTACCCTTCATTATCATACATTCAATGATAATATAATAAATGAATAAATTCACATAGAAGAAATTTGCATCCTGACTCAGTGCAATTATTTCAACAACAGTACATGATAAAATAAATCCATAGTACAATCATAAAACATTTCTCAATACTTTAGTGATAGAAAAATTCTCTTTTCTCAAAACCATTTACATCTTTTTCAATCAAATTATCCTCTCTGCCAAATGTTTCAATTATCATTTCCAGAGATCCTCAAACACATCTTATAATCAGTCCACATTTATAATGTCCTCTGATTTAGAAACCAATTCTGCGGATAAAACTGATCTTTTTCTCTTATAGCAATTATTTTAAATGCTCAACCTAACAAGTTTGTTTAGAAATATCACACTATAATGATATTTACTCTAACAATACTTTTACTCATTCCTTTTTCTTCACAAGTAAGGGATTTAGTTTTAAAATAGTAAGTTTGGTAACTAACTATCAGTGAATCTGTCATTTTATTCATCCTGTACTCCAGGCATGAATTTTACAAATAAGAGTAACAATGTTAACAACATCAAGCTTTGTTCCAATTGTTTTCAGAAGGTAAGGCTTTATCATTTTCAAATGATATAATATTTTTGCCTTTCTTTCATCACACAACAATGGCATCTGCATGTGAGCAGTGTACAATTTTTTCCTAACAAAAACAGTTATGTCAGACAAAAAATTTATGTACTTATCTAGGTACTTGCTCAGCCCAAGGAGGTCCAATTCGGTCGGCCATTCCTCTGGAAGTAGTTTGAGTGGTCCTCGGACAGTGGGTCCAAAGATTGGTCCATAGGCTCCTCGACTTTCCGGATGGGATTCAGTTGACCTCTCCTGCTCCAGGCATAAGTTCTTTAGGACTGGATTGAAGATTTCCGAGGCGAAGTTGGTCCTTCGATCTGACGGTATGGATTGTGGTAACCCATAGCTTTTGATAGTTTCGGTCCAGCTCTCCGCACTCGTTTCTTCAGTGATGCTCCTCCAATCTTCATCTGTACCGGCAACTGCAGGTTTGCATTGTTGTTTGTTTATGCTGTGGTCTATCTGTTCATAGACATCAGTAGTAGGATTTTCTTTCTCGTCGACAGCTTTCTCATGCAACTGTAGCAACTCTGGGTCTACTTTCTGCTCAGCAATCAATTCATTTTGTGATGACTTCTTTGATTGTTCATTTCCTTTCGGACAATCTTCAATCATGGAGAAAATAGTAGTATCACGTTCCACTTCTTCTTCCACTTTCTTCTCTCGTGGGAGAATTTCTTCTTTCTTTTTCTTTTCTTGTGAGAGAATTTCTTCTTTCTTTTTCTGTGGTGTCATACCATTTATGACATCACCTACAGGATAAAGTTCTTTTTCTTTTCCTGTCTCCACCATAGGACTAGGGTCTGGATTTTCCTTCACAATCAGTTCAGGTCTCACCCTCCCTTTCGCCAAGTCATTTGCTAGGATAACAGATATGCCCTCAACAGGAAGTTTTGATATTACTCCAACTGTCACATATCCTGTCACCAAGTCAGATGCGAGGTATATCCTATGTAGAGGTATTTCTTCTTTCCATTCAAAACCTCTCAATAGGACAGTCTGTCCTGTCAATGTATTCACATTCAATGGTAATACATCTTTAAGCAGCAGTGTTAATGATGCTCCTGTGTCTCGTAATATGTTTACGGAATTCAGTGGTCCTTCCTTTTGTAAGGCCACACAACCTTCACTAATGAACGGTTGAAAACTGCACAGGGTCTCTGTGTCAATTTTATTCTTCCCTTGACCATGACTTTCGGGTGTTGTTTCATCTTTCGATGACTTCAGACTCTTGTTCGAGTCAAAAATACTTTGGTCTACTTTTTCGTCTCTGTGGACTTGGACAATTAATCCAATAGTAGCCATTCTGTATTTATAATCAGGATATTTATCCTCATTATCTTCAGTTGTAGATTTCTCTACCTTCTGACTTTTGCTCTCAGGCAAATCCACCCTCAGTGTTTCTGGTTTAGAATAATCTTTCTTCGAATTCAGTTCGTTTGTATCTTCGCTTTCTTGTACATTTTGTATTGGTGCATGTCTGACGCACATTACCACTTTATTAGGTCCTTTTTCTTTCCTTATGCTCCAACAGTCTTCGATGCTATGTCCTGTTCTTTTACAAAAAGTACATTGGACGTTTTTGTAGACAGGTTTTTTATTAACATCATTTTGTTTCACAAAATGCTCTTTTTCACGATGTTGTTGTTGTGTGTTTTCTGCTTGCCGTTGTGATCTATTAAAATTCTTTCCATCAGCTGTCCTATGACACAATGTATACTGTTCAGCTAAATCAGCAGCCTTATGTGGGTCAGTGATGTCACGCTCGGATAAATACATTCTTATATCCGGCCTCACTTTGTTAATAAAATCCTCTAACAGAATGATATCTTTCATTTCTTTTAATGTGGAGATATTTCTGGATTTTATCCACTGATCCATTAACTTTTCTTCTGCTCTAAGGAAGTCTAAGTGTGTTTGGTAAGGGGACATTGTGTACTGACGGAACCTTTTCCGATAACTTTCCGGTATTTGGTTATAGGCTTTAAGTACAGTGTCTTTAATGATTTCATAATCATTTAAATTCTCCTCTTTTAACAATAGAACACAATCTCTTGCCCTTCCCTGAGTAAAAGCTGTTCTCACTAATATTCCCCATTTATCTTCTGGGAACTTAAAATCTCTGCAAGAAATTTCAAAAGTCTGGAAGAAATTAGCTATTTCACTTTCTTTATCAATGTAGGTAGGGACTAGCTTTTTCCATCTGGCCATCTCTACATCATTATGAGATTCTTTTTTAGTAGCTCCTATCTTCGCTAGCTCTATTCTTTCCTGACTTTCTCTTTGACTTTGCTTATCTCTTTCCTGACTTTCTATTTCTCTTTGACTTTTCTTATCTTCCATCTCAAGACGTTTTTCTTCCATCTCAATCCGTTTTTGTTCTCTTTTATCTTCCATTTCCATCCGTTTCATTTCTAGTTGAAATCGCAACTGTTCGGACATCTGACCTTCAACTTGATATCCCTCCGCTCTTGATTCTACTTTCAACTTGCCACTCGCAATCAACACATCTTTTATCTGCTGTGTCAACACAGTCCTCGATGGTGTAGTTTCAGTAACTTCTATCTTCAAGATCTCAGCGATCTCTTTTAACTTCTTTATTGATAAAGTTTTCAGAACTTCTTCTTCTGGATTTTCAATAAATTCCATTCTTTAGTTAAGAGATTTATAAAATGTAAATTTCCAACTTACGTTTTTCCAATCGGAAGAATAATTTCAGCGTTCTTAGGCTTGCTCAGTAGGTCACTGCTCCAACACACAACACAACACAACTTGAATATATGCTTCACTATACAACTATATCGGACGAAGCCCGCAAATTATTATGGCCCTCTTGATTATGATTGACTATTATTACGACTCGTTAAATCGGATTCAATGAATATAGTTGTATCTTTATTAGAAGTCTCTAGATTCTGCTAATCTGTAGCCCAAGCTAGGGGTTCCTTGACTGACAGGTCTATGCAGCAATGTAGTTATATTCGTGATAATTATCTTCAACACCTTTCTCAACAATGATAGATCAAACAACTCCAGTTGTTGAATAAACAATTTTATTTAAATTGTAGACTCAAAATAAACGATCAATAAACTTCATCAACTGATGGCAACATAAGTTTCAATACAATGGCATACAATATACAAATGAATATAGCGACTTCACTCGACAAACTTCCGAACTGAACTAACTTTAAGGAGGTCGGGACTTTACAAAGAAAACTATCATCGAAGATTCTACAGGGTCTTAATACGCATTTTAACCTCTTTCTCTATAATTACTACGATCCAGAATTATCCTCCAATTTCCACGGGATTTGAACGAATTATTTTATTTAAACTGCCCTCAGGGCATAAAGGTCAAACCTTGGTCGCTTTGGACTCTGATACGCACTTGTTAAGAGGTCAATGCCTTACTACGTCATTCATTTATGACCGATATTCGTAACATATTATATTATACCAACATATGTTCAGTGGCGTAGCTAGGGTTATCTGCGCCCGGTGACATGACACAAAGTCTGCGGCCCCTTCTCGGACCGACAGAGTCTGGGGGCTCACTGAGCCCCAAGAAAATTTTAAAATTTTACAGTTTACTTGGTTCATTTTCAAAGCATCTGGTATTTGAATGAAATGGAATACAGACTAATAATTCTCTATACGATTGTAAACAATTTATTTGTAAAAAAAAATACTCTATTAATTATATATGACTGGAATAGACATAGTCTACAACAAATCGATCCTCCTTGATTTGACTGTCGCAAACTAGTCAATCACGTTGTCAAAATTAATTTTCTCAAGTGTTTCTCTTTCGATGCTAAGGTGTGCAAGATCACTCAGTCGATATTGTCCCATTGAAGCACGTAAATAAGACAAAATAAGCTTCAGTTTGCTGAAGGACCGCTCACAGCTTGCAATGGAAATAGCAATTGTTAGAAGTATTTGCAGTGAAATGCGCAGATTCGGAAATACGTCATCTCCATATGAAACAATAAAATCAAAAAGATCCAAAGGAGTTTCCGGTAGAACTTCAGTCCAGGTACTGAGCAGCATTTTGAAGTCTTCGATTTCTGTGCACAATTCGTGACCATTGACGTCAGTGTCGTAGACACTTCCAAAATCTAAGCACTTTTGACGAAGTGTATCGACATTTGTCTCATTGAGAAGAGTTTTAGCGTCTAGTAAAAATCCAAATTTGGTGTTTAGCTTTTTTAGACCTAAAAACCGTATTGATATCTCCTGTTGGAGTCTATCAATTACGCTGTTCATAACACGCATAATTTCTTCTTCTGGAGAAAGTCCTGCATCTCTTGCTAATTCTCCAGGCATCTTCCGATGTCGTCTAATCCTTCTGTCAGCCTCGATTCCCCAAGTTGTGTATCTTGTTTTTCCTTTGTCTATCGCAACCTGGCTCAAATTATCATGAATGTTGACAAGTTCTTGCCCTAGCGATTCAAGATTAGATGCTGCTTCCTGAAATTCATAGTAGGCTCCTGCAACCGTTTCTGGACACGATCAATTTTCCCAAGTATGATGTTCCAGAAACGTAACAAAACTAGAAAGTTAAAGTTTAATATACTTGCTAGCAAAGTTTCTGCATCACTTCAGGTGTCAGGCGTCATAGTTGCATCTTCTGATAATTTTTACAACAGCCCTACTAGTTCATCTAGTCTTTCATATATAGCTTTTACAGCTTCTGATCCTGCACTCCAGCGTGTTTCAGATTCCCTCTTCTCCAACGAGTTGTTGAACGAGAGAAAAACACATATATACTTTCAACTGTTCCGAAAAATGTGATAACAACTGGATCCTCTTTAGCTGAATGTACTCCTGCTAAGTTTAAGCTATGGTTGTCACAGTTAACGAAAAATGCTCTGTGAATTATTTTACGCAAACTTAAGTTATCTGTAAATAAGCGAAACATCGGTACTAGACCTTGGCGTGGTTTGGCAGCTTGAGTACCCTGACAACCCCCAGAGCTATACTAGTGGGAGTCTTAACTCCTGGCAGGTTCAACCAAGCTGGTTAGGTCTGCGTGTATGGGTTCAGACTAAAGCTAGTACCCTGGTCCTCCAGGTTTGGGGTTGGGCACAGGGTTAACCACTCTGTCCTTGAAAAACAAGCCGGTTACGAAACAGCAACAAAGTCAATACCTATAAAACAGTTGCGATAAGCCTCTAGAGTTGCCCCAAATGACGCATATGAATGATAGTGGCGAAAGCCATTACAACAGGACCTTGCGAAGCTTTCCACTTTTCACACGAAAAACCTCAGGAGGATTTTGAAAATTTTCTGGCCCCAAAAAAAACCCAAGGAAGACTTAATGTCCCAATGCAACCACGAAGACATGGGCACTATCATAATGAAAAAGCGTTGGCGATGGATTGGCCATGTGCTGAGAAGAGAGGAAGGAAACATAATCTGCAAGACAGCTCTACACTGGACTCCAGAAAGAAAAAGAAAGAGAGGTAAAAAGTAACCTGGCGCACAACAGTGGAGCAGGAATTAAAGGATTTGGTAACTCCTGGGGTACGATTGGAATTGTCGCACGTGACAGAGAAAGATGGAAAGACTTTGTTGCTCCCCTATGCGCCCACGGCTTTACGGGCAGTAAGTAAGTAAGCGAAACATATTTTATAGTTGCGACAATACTGAAGTATAATTTGATAAATAATAATATAATAATAGATAATATTTCTTTATTGATCCAAACAAATGGAAATTTGTCTTGATTACAGATGTTTTGTCCTTCAGCATATTTTAAACAAAATAAAATAATTATTTGTAATTTGTATACAAGCACAGAAATATACTTATAAAATAGACAAGCGCACACACATTCACACAATTTATCATAAAAGAAAAAAGTTCATTAGTAGTCATCCACTGTATTCTGGCTGACTGAAGTCTTGACGATATATTTATGGTAGATAGTATGGCCTGAGGCTGACGCGCAATAATTCTTCGTCTGGTGTGCATATTCTTCTTTTGTTGTAAAACAGTTGGTATTGTAATATTGTTTGTTTATATAGATAGCCAGCCATCCAACTTTACTTTGCCACTGTTGACGGGTCTGTCTGAGCAAAGCAGATAAAATGTCCACAGTCATATTCCTCCTCTGCGGCCACATTTATTTCGCCTTGTTGGTGTGAAGACATGTTTATTTGTTGTCATTTGTATCCAATATGGCGGTTCGTTCATTAGTATCGACACCAATGGTGTAAAATAGTTTCGTGTAAGGCGGTTCTTGACATAAAAGTTTTAGGAACAATAGTTTCCGTTATACAAACTACTCACATACTTTAAGCATATACAAATTAATAAATTCTGGCTTGATAAGATGGTAGAAAAGCTGAAAAACGGCACATCGTAATCAGCTGAAATGCCCACTGATCTTTTTATAGATCAGTGGCAATGCCCAATTAGAAGTGGGGGTCCTCTGTCTTTGTTTCACTAACATCGAATATAGCTTCTGAGAAAAGGATGGGAGATACTGTTTTATGCTGGTGGAAGTGAGAGAAACTACAGATTATATTCAACGAGACGAATACTTGTTATCTATCTTTCTCTTTTCAACTTATGTGAAATATTATTCTATCTTCCTTGCACTCACGTAAATGCCTATATACGACTATAAATTATCCAACCTGTATAATTGTAAAACCAGATGCCACTTTAAGTGTATGAAGAATAATTTTTGAACCCGAACTGATCTTTGTTTAAAAAAAAAACGCCATCAGCAATCCTACATTGTGGATGTGTCATTTGTTTATGAGTAGAATTTCGCCCCTTAATGCTCAATGGGGGCGCCAAAATCATGCTTGCTAACGGGTTTGTAATGAAGATATTTGTGGAGCTCCGAAATTCAGTCTTGCAAACGTATTTGGGATACATTAGTTTACATCAAAATAAAACAAAATAATTAGTTTTAATCAGTGCTTTTTTTTTGTTAAAAAGTAGGTGCCGGTACTCAGTGATGGATTGCCTAACTTTTAAAGCAGTTTCGCATTTTATATTTTAATTCTTATTGTGCGCAATTTTAAAATAATTCAATTTTAACAAATTAATAATATAATAAATTAATAATAAACGTTAATATGCAAGAAAAGTAATACTTTTTTCCCCACATTGAAAAAGGTGCCGGTACGCCTTACCGGTGCGAACCGTCACAAAAAAAAAAACACTGGTTTTAATACTCATTTTGGTGCCCCCTAATGTGGCGCCCAGAGACATATGTCCCCCCTGCCCCTCCTAGCTACGCCACTGCATATGTTAAATCTTAATAGGGGTCAGAGAACCATTTCATGGGGATCGCCTAAGACCACCGGAAAATACATATTTTATCAGTTTACAGGAAGGCCCACCCACATACATCCGCATACGAGCACATACGTGATGACATCAGCGCACTAACCCAATCACATACATACTTTTTTAAACCGTTGCAAAAACAGTCGGATGCGCCGAACTACTATTTCACACTGAAGTCAGGTGGTTGTCAAAAGGAAAGATTTAAAAACGTTTTTTGATCTTCGTGATGAGCTCAGAACTCTTTGACTTTAAAATTAGAAAGCAAGACCACAGTTTAAAGCACTTTATGGCGATAAAAGTGAACTGCAGAAAAAAACTTACTTTGTTGACATCTTTGAAATCTTGAATGAGTCTAATTTATCACTGCAAGAACCAGTTAATTTATGTAACAAGCCTTAATTTGTCTGAAAAGATCGGATCATTCAAATAAAACTTAAGCTTTTGCATGAAATTAATAAAAATAATGAATTGAATGTCAATAAAATGTACAGGTTGATTACCTTATCTGATTTCTTTGAGGAAACGTGAAAGCTGTATAAAAGGGTCACGGCATTAAGAAAGTTGGGAACCACTGGTTTAAACAATCCTATCATGGGAGAAATATTTTGCCCATTATTGATCTGAATTCATCGAAAGCTTGCCTAATGCCCACAAGGGGTGAGAGAGTTCAACAAATGGCACTAGTCTTTTATACATTTTTTTTATAAATCATTGTTAAATACATTCGTTATAATGCTTTATTATATATAGAGAGGTATTCGTTTGTAAGGATTCACAAGGTATGAATTTGCATAAACTTTAGGATAAAATCTACTTGTTAAAATAGAGCACCCTGAGCAACTGAGAATGCTAAATGTAATAGCATGGAAGTGATGCGCTATAAAAATGACTATCACTATCATTAGGTTGAGAATGCTATCAAGAAAATGAAACATGGTAGGGCCCCAGGGCCAGACAACATTCCAGTGGAAATTTATGACGCATTGGGAGAAATAGGCATAAATGAAATAACTCAACTTGTTAACAAAATACATGATACTGGTAAGATCCCCTCAAGCTTAAGCAGATCAATTTTCATCACAATACCCAAGAAACCTGGAGCAATAAATAAATAAATAAATAAATAAATAATAACGGTGCTTATATAGCGCATATCCCGTTGGTGACAGTTCTATGCGCAGACGACAGTTACAGAATACAGACAGACAACGAAATATGTAGTAATACACTAATTCTGCTGACGAAATAGGTGAGTCTTCAGCCGGCTCCTGAAGGTGTCATAGCTAGGGCTCTGGCGAAGCTGTAATGGGAGGTGATTCCAAGCAGACGGTCCTGCGTAGGAAAATGAACGTTCACCAGCGGACACTAGCAACAGAGTGTGAATCACACAGAACAATTAGCTTAATGAATCATGTCACAAAAATACTCCTCAGAATAATCTTGGAAAGAATAAGAAGTAAAATCCGTCCAGAAATTTCAGAAACCCAGTTTGGATTCGTTGCAGATAAAAGCACAAGAAATGCTATTTTCACCTTATCTATGTTAATTGAAAGATGCATCCAGATGCAAAAAGACCTGTATCTATGCTTTATAGATTATTCTAAGGCATTTGACAAAGTCAAACATCAAGATCTATTTAATATATTACAAGATCTGGACATAGATGGTAAAGACCTCAGAATAATAAGAAATCTATACTGGGAGCAAGAAGCTGCCATTAGATATGAAGGGGAGTTAAGTGCATTCAAACCAATAAAGAGAGGAGTAAGACAGGGATGTGTTTTATCACCAGACCTCTTCAACATCTACAGTGAAATAATACTCCGGAATATCGAACACCTAGATGGTATTATGCCAGACCTGGCACATAAAGAAGAAGAAGATCATTTTAAACGATTGCCTACTTAAAACTATTTCTTGATCTGATACATCATAATACATGTCCTTTTCACAGGAATTAGCGAGGGACGGTGGATCTAATAGTTTTGGTTGTTAATTACATTTTTGGAAATGGATGATATATATATATATATATATATATAATATATGCATTTAAAGGTGAATAAATTGTGATTAGAACATCACAGCAGGGCATTATTAGCCACAGGTTTAAATTTCAAACTTAATAGAACAACAATGGTCATAGAGTTTATACTAGTCAAACATAGAAGTATTTAGGCATTACATTTCCCCCCAACTCTTTATCTTTTAATCCTGCACTCTAGTTCACCCCTACACACTCTCTCTCTCTCTCTCTCTCTCTCTCTCCCTCTCTCTCTTTTTTTTTAACACTTTCCCTTTTTCTTTTTCCGTGCCTCATTCACTCTCTATATATGTTCATTTCTCTTATTCTTCCTCGCTCACTTTTCCTCTAAACTTTCTCTCTCTCTCGTTGAAACACACAACACTCACACATAAACAAACACACAAGCAACACACACTCGTTCTAACACACACGGATGCACAAACATGACCATTATTAGTTTGTAAAAAACATTATCATATCACTAGTTGGACTACATCCCGCCAAAATCCCAAAGGGAAGCCACCACTACCCTGTGGCACACTTCATTCTCAAGCATCCGACCTTCCCAGCATACCCGACTGTGCGTCAAATGATGTGACTATCGATCTCGGCGTTGTCGTGGCAACCAGAAAATCGATAACGCCCACTACGGCAGCAATCATTAACATATTTGGCCATTCAGTCGTTGGCCGCCATGTTGTGTGTTGATTAGAAGTGAGAACGATTGAAGTGACAAACTGACTCGCACACTAGTAGACTCATCATACAGGTAGGAACAGATAGGAACAGGTGGTTTTCATAACATATCGATCACTTTTCATTCTCCTGTGTCAGATTTATATACCAGGCCTGCTGTTTAGAAACATAGTGACAAGTGATTGGTATGATTTGTATGATATATTCTCGCTTGGATGTGGGTTATACACGACACACCCATTCAACTATTGTTTATAAACCTTGGGACCGACCATGTTCTATAAGTTCAATGAAGAATACAAATAGGGCTACAAATCCAAATGAGGCCAGCTTGTATTCCCACAATATACGTGATTTAAATATGACATTTTCTTGCTTGCATGGTAAAATATCCATCCATTCAACCGTTTTAAGTTAAGATTGTATTATTGATTTTAACAGATAATGGAAACTCGCATTGATTACGAAGAGATTTTTCCAACATTATTACTGAACATTAAAAACAGTATTTAAAATATTATTAAAAAAAGACCCAATTAACTCAAATATTAATAAACTACAGACCACTTAGTAGAGGTGGTTCTCTTGTGTGTATTATGTCTAGCAGAGGAGCCAATTACCGCGAAAATTTCTGAAGGATAGTTGAACAAAAAAGTTCTTTAATCCATGACCCTCGGATTGAGCGTATTATGTTATCCAAAGCAAGAATACGTATGGGCTTTTTACTAAATCCATTTATACATTAATGAATAAATAAATACTAAATTTACACATATTGTTGGTTTATATTTGTATTAGTTCCATTAAAGTAAAAAGTTATTATAATTTATTCAACACTCAACCAAGGAAATATATTTAAAAACTCTGCGATAATAGGTCCTATTTTGTTGATTTTTTAAAAATTCCAGATTAGCCATGCATCTTTTCTGGCTTCTCTGTGTTGTATCCTCCTTGACAGTCGTTCCGGCATATCCGTACTTTGATGATGATTGGTCGGCGCAAGAAATGAGAGAATATTTTCTTCAACGAGCCATAGACCAGGTAAGATCAACATCTAATGTAAGCAATTTGACTTCATTGATTCAAATATATTAAGAAAAACAACTATTTACACTGTACCCCAAGACAATTATTAATAAAAATTAATTATCACATAAATATGATACTTTTAATTTTTTTAAAAAAAAGTGCATAATTGTGCCATTCTCTTTGTTGTTTTCTTTTCTATAAACACGGACTAAAACTTGTTTAAAGTTTTAGAATTTTTTAAATTTAAGCCTTTAATAAGTAGGCCTACAGTAATGTATAATATAACAATAACAACAAAGTTTTTGTTCAACTTGACCTGCACTAGTGGGAGACGAATAGCAATTGGATTAAAACTAAATTGTTTTCTAAAAGCTTGCATTGATTTGATTTATGCATTGACCTACTTACTGTTCTAGTTTAAACATAAATACATTGAAATGAAAAAAAAAGATTAACAATGAGCAAAGGGTTAAGTGTAATTTTAACTTTTAACTTTTACACCTCAATTTTGTGTACGTTAGTAGGTCCTATTATCTTCGTCAAAGAAGTTAAGGATTTTTTTTTTCTTTTGAGTACATTTACTTAGCGGCTTTACGACTGGTGTTTGAATCGCTGGAAATATATTTAACATAGAGAGGCAGCATCACTGTTCTTATTTCCTACGAATATGGACATGGTCTGTATTATATAAACTTGTCTAGAAAACAAAAACTTTAAGATTAATTAAAAAATATTATCAAAACTGCAAGACTTATACTTAAATCATACATATGAGTAGGACGTGATAAGATTTTCTTTCTAAAAAATAGGCCCATATAAGATATAATGAAATAGAGTTTAGGGGGGGGGGGGGGATAGAGTTAACACCACGATTTTAATTGTGACACCTTTTATTTTCTCTTCTTATAAAAACAACTAACTTAATAAGGCGAGACCAGTGCTGGACCCTGGCTTTAGCATAGATGGCCAAGATATTGGTCAAGTGTCCGGAGTAGACGTTGATTCAAACGGAGAACTTTATCTTTTTCACAGAGCTGACCGCCCTTGGTCATCGAGGTAAAATTAATTGAATATTTCCATATTAATGAATACATACATAAATATTTGATTATAGAAAAAATAAAATTGTCAAACATGATCAACATATTTTGATCTAATTCTCTCTCATTAATCCTAGCACCTTCCAACCAGACAGCAACATTCTTACTGAAGAATCTAAAAAGCCAGTTTCCCAAGATACCATTGTGAAAGTTGACGCAAAAACTGGAAAGAAAATATCCAGCTTTGGAAAAGATCTGTAAGGAAATTCTAGAATAATATTAAATGTATTTGTATAGCGCTGCCAACAAACATATTATGTGTTCGGAGCGCATTTAAAACCAAACAACAACAAAAAAAAAACAACAGAAATAGAGCTCTTTTTAAAACAAGAACCGGACTAAAATTCTCTAGGCTACATAAGTCTACAAAAACGTTATTAAGATTACATCACAGAATATAACAATATTTGAATAACACAAACATAACAGAAAAACATAAGATCCAACAAAGTAAGTTTTTTTTTAAAAACTATTATAAAATTTAAACATTCTGCTGTATAAATGATATAAAAACATGCATAATCAAGGTTCATTTTAAGATAGTGATTTTTTAAGTTCTTTTTAAAAGTGCTGATGCAGGTTGTTTGTCTTAGGTTGATGGGAGCTTATTCCACACTTATACATTCCACAAATATGGAAAAGGCTCCCATGCCAACAGGACTTTATAAACTTTTTTTATTTAAAGAAATTATGATGAACAACATTTCAGAAATAATAGATGTTATATGACATTACTATTTCTTTATTTAAAAATATTTAATAAAAATGGATTTAACTATTGCAGTTTTAATGTTCCCCACGGTCTTACAATTGATGAACACGATAATATTTGGGTTACAGATGTTGGGAGACACCAGGTAAACTTCTTTAATGGATGTTTCCATTACTATGTATGGATTTTTGTTATAAATTACAATTTTCTAACCATAGATGACTTTTTATAATATATATATTTTAATGCAATAGTGAATGTTTTCTCAGTATATGAATTTATTAGAAGCTACCATAAGAATTGACATTGATGACAGTAAAAATCGTGCCATTCAAATGACATTTTAAAGACACATTTTTGCTTTATTTTGTTTAAAACTACAAACAGGTATTCAGAATTCCTAAAGGTGCTTCTAAACCTGACCTTGAACTTGGTGAGAAGTTTGTTCCCGGAGAAGATGATAAGCACTTCTGCAAACCAACAGATGTGGCTGTCGCAAGCAATGGTGACTTTTTCGTTGCTGATGGGTAAATGTCCAAATAATTTTACTTTCCACTGGGCTACATTTAACCCTTG
The DNA here is from genome assembly GCA_949126835.1 of Anisus vortex. Taxonomy (NCBI): domain Eukaryota; kingdom Metazoa; phylum Mollusca; class Gastropoda; family Planorbidae; genus Anisus; species Anisus vortex. Next base: position 30,990,495 of record OX421492.1, read on the forward strand.
GGTAATAAGAGTAATAACATATTCTGAATGAATATAAAGTAATGAACGTCAATTTTTAAAAGTGTATGTGGTCTAAAGGTATAGAGATACATACCTAACTCATAAGTCGAGGGGTGGAATGTTATTATTTTTTAAAGGTGTTTAAACTATTTAGTATTATAGCTTTAGTAAAGTAATGAAATGATTTTCTGATTCATCGTATAGAGCGTTCGCCATGGGCGGAGCTTAGGTTTTTTAGTGACATCATTTGTAAATTGAGGAACAAATATGGCACATGTTGAAGTTTCTTATCATGCCAAATTCACATATGAATATTGGCTATCCTACTAAAATAAAAGGAGGTAAATAGTAGTACTGTAGATTAATTGATTAATGTGATTAGGCTAGGGCCGGCTAGACCTATTTACACTTTCAATTTCACTTTATAGGCCTACACTTTTAATGTTTCGTAGGCTAGGCTAATGTCTAAGTAGGGCAGCTACGATGTAAAGTGATAGTGTTGGTGAATAGGCTATCTAGTCAAGTCACTAATAGGCTCACATCGTCTATGATATATGTCTATGATAATAATAAAATAGCCTATTTTATTTAACATACATAATACAGCTTAAATCTTAATAAGACTTAAAACACAACACATCATTTAAAAAAAGCTCGCGCCTAAATGAAACTTTATTAATACAGCCGCCATTCTTACTTGTACACCATTACACAAAGTAAACACAAATCACGTGCTTTTTGTCGCGTGATTGCAAACGCCCTATAGGAAGTTACATTATGTTGTAGTTATTTCTTGGATAGAGATTAGTATTCATTTTGTTTTTACCCGTTTTTTTCCTTAGTTATTGTAACAATAGAATCATCAAATTTTCAAGTGATGGCAAAGTTTTATCTAAATGGGGAGCAAAAGAAGGAAATTGTAAGTACTACGGAATATAGACAAATACCAAAGATTGGATTTTAGACCACACAGAAGGCAACACCTCGTTTCCATATTGTTCATGAAATACGGGTTGTTTCATATAAGATAAAAATGACTACTTGTGTTCTTAAAACACATGTTACGAAAAACACTTCGCATTCATACTATAGCTAATAAAATGAACATGAACTATTTTACAGCATTTTTATTACAAAAGTACTAATGAATTAATGCACATTAATATATTTCTAATATATATATTAGATTTCTCTAGATTTATTTAAAAAAATAGATGAATATTCTGTATGATCAATTTTCTTTAGTGAGTTTTAACACATAAAAAAAAAAAAACAACAGTAGACAACATGATGCGATTCAATGTATTTCTAGGCTATGTTCTTTTTACACTTTAAACTGTCCAATCAGACGATCACTTATATTATACATTGTTTGTTTGTAAAAACGTTTTTCAGTTGGTCTGACACCATTTACACTGAATGTACCTCACAGCCTCACACTGATCGAAGAATTGGATTTAGTTTGTGTTGCGGACAGAGACAACAGCAGGTAGGATTAAGATAAGATTTGAGACGAGATTAAGATTGCATTGTAAACAAACAAATAAGGAAAATATAGCAAGTAAAAATGTACTGGGACTACACATTTACTGGAAGATAACTTTACTGTTTCAAAGAAAATTGGGTACAGTTCCTCTCCGCACTATTACTAAGTATGCAAGAAAATTCATATTCTCATATACCTTCCCGTGGAACCCTATTCATTATTTAGTCCCTCCACTTTGCTACCGTACACATGGGCTTCTCTACCCCCTCCCCCTCCCTTTTCACTCCTCCCCAACCATAGACACAAGACATTTATTTTATCACTTATAGTTTTTATTATTTGAAACACTGCAACAAAAACATATTGATAAAATAGAACAGTATAAGATAAAAAGAAGATTATACTAAATTTGAAGAAATGGAAATAAACATAATTCACACAATGATAGCCTATGTTTTAAGCTCTGCTTTTAGTTATCTGTAAATTTTAATTGTGACGTAGGCTATATATAAATGTTTGTTTACACGTACACATTCACTCAAGACCCAATATCCACCACCGCACCATCAGTGGGGACGTAATATTTGGATGAACCATAAGCCAAGAATGAACCTTGTAAATTATAGTAGATTACGGTCCGAGCTTCATTTTCCGTTTTATGACTTTATAATGTATGATAATGATGTTCTTGTGTAGATCTATAGAGCGTCTCTCAAAGATAACAACATTTACACAATTTCAGATTTTATCCAAAAGTTAATGTGGATTCATCACTGAACTATATATATATATTGGCCTATAGCTCAGTGAAATTCTTACACCATTTTCTAAGCATCACATAACTAAGTACCGTCCTGCTATCTAAAAATAGTATTTCCCAATAAAGAAATAGAACTGTTATGCATCAGAATCTCTACTTTATTAAGTATGACCTCAATGCAAATAAAAATTGTTTTTATATCGTTGAGTTTATATTTTTTTCTTATTTAATAAGAAAAACAATGATTGAATGAAGTAGATCAACACATATTTCAAAATGATGGATATTTCTACTTAGATTATTAACGAGGAAACCCATAATAAACGAGAGATCTATAAACTTGACATTTAGATATTTCGAGTATTTTGAATTCATTTTTTTGTCAATGCTCGACAAACCCTTACATATTTTATTTGTTTCTTTTTATATAAGATAAGATTACTTTATTGATCCAAACAAATGGACATTTGACTTGATTACATAAATACTGTCTTTCAGGATATTTAAAACAATATTACATTATGATGGTTAATTAAAACTATACTTTTTAAAAATGTCTTTTTTTCTCTCCCATAGAGCTATATGTTATAATGCAGGCTTAAAAAATGTAAAAACCTTGGGGACATTCAACAGGACGCTAATACCTCAGGCTGACATTGGAAGAGTTTATGCAATTTATTACAACAAAGCCGGTAAGTGTGTGTTGAAAATTTATTCCAAGGTTGCATTGCCTTTGGTTCAATTCAATTACACTTGACTCTTTTTATTAAATTTGGCTCAATTTTATTCCATTTGGTTCAAAACAGTAGTGTGATACCGTTCAATTATATTTTACTCGTGATTTGAAAATTTAATTTGGATCATTTCAAAAATTACATTTGGCTGACTTTAATTTCGCATGACTCCGTTTACTTATTGTCCGATGATAAAGGCGGTGTTAGATTTAATGGAGTCAGTGAGCAGCTAATCTAGTTGAGGTGGCTTCTCCCATTGTTTTGATAAAACACTGTATACACCAGACCTTAGGGCATTGGCTAAAGTCTGATAGATGTACAATATCTTCAACCTATAAAATTATATATTGGAAACGATGACCGAAACCTTTGGTTCTCATCGTGTTGAAGACTTCAATTTATTCCCGTGTCCCCGAATCTAACTAACTCTGAAAGGTACCTGACATGTATTGGAGAAGTATAAAGGCGGCTGGGCATTATGGTGGCCACACAATTCCCTCATATATCTTGGCCACGGAAAAGTAAGAACGGTGATCTCATTAGTCTTTACTTACCTTACCTACTAATATAAATGTATATGCTTTATCTTATCAGAACTGTATATTTCAGTCTATATTTCTTTCAAATAAATTTCACCTTTCTCACACCCCATTGTTTCCGATTTGGGAGCGACGAACTGTCACCATGAACAAATTTACAGTTGTTGTTTTTTGTGTGACTACCAGAGTTTATTGTAGCTGGTTATTTCCTTTTCACAGCCCAAGAAGTTGAGGCTGCTGGTGTTGTGTCTGAGGTCCCCATCATAGAGGACAACTCGATTATTTTCCCACCTCGAGCATTCACCTTTGACCTCGAGGGTCGTCGACTCACTTCCTGGGGATTCATTACTGAGGTAATTCCAACATACATCAGATTTTTAATCTTGTACTTGTGGTTACAGTTCTGGCAAAATTAGATTTTTTTTCAATTAAAACTGTTAACATAGACTATGAGTCACATAGATTGCAATCAAATATTTGAAAAAATTGATCAATAAATTTGTTTTAAGTTAAATATCATCAAATAGTTGGATAAGATGCAATTTTGATGCATAAAATAATATTTAAAAAAATAAAAAAGAATTTGTATTTTGACCAGGAAATGGCTGACATTGGTCCTTCTTTGATTCACGACCTGTGTGTATCTAGAACTGGACAAGACTTTTACCTGGCTGATCTTGACCAGCAGAAAGTGTACAAGTACACAACAAACTGGGAAGCGGTCATGGAACAGGCTTAGTCGTCTTTAACTCGTTATGAAAACACTACAGAATATTTGTCTAAAGCGATAGGGAGACATTCAGAAGATATTCATCACAAAGAAATATATCAAACTGTCGATTTATGACATGTATTACAGTGTGTTTCATACACACACACAAAACTAAACAAAAAATGAGCCTGTTCATTAGTTGAATTGAAAAAAAACGTAATCATAGAGATATTAATATTTGCTCAATGTAGATGAAGATAAGCAGAGAAAAATATTGGTTTGTTTTAAATGCCTAAACCAAAGACATCCAACGGAGGTCTATTGGAAATCGACTGAAAATATTCATAGAAAGAAAGTAACAATTAGCTGCCAAATTTTGTAGTCCCCAAGCACTATAAATCATGCAATGTTGTGTTATTTTTTTTAACCAGAGGGCCAGTTCAAGATAAAAATTATTCTTGCATCTTAGCGATCTTGTCCCACAGGGAAGTATTTAACTAAATCAGCATTTCAGAGTTGACAGTAAATTACGACAGTACAGAAAAATAGGGGTGGATGGGTGAGACGCAATGGTTCGATATGTATATGGTTCGATATATATATATATATATATATAGTCGATATAATATAATGAGAATTATTATAATGGGAAAAATTTGGGGTGAATTATGTCCTTTTTTTTTACAATGATTTAGTCCCGGTACAATATAAGTCAAGAAATGTACAGAAATTGTTGATCATGCACTTTTAATGTTGTTTTGTGATAAATATAATAGTTGTATACTGATGTTGATTTCAAGTATTGAGTCTTTGGTTTTGTTTTTTTAAGTCAATTATTGTAACAAACATTACTGGTTGTGTGTGTTTTGCCATGCGAATTGTAAATATAAGTTTTGTCCCTATTGTCAACCAACTAATTTTTTTTAAACACAATTCTATAAGCTCAACTTTAGAAACGTATCTCCCTTTCTTTCATAGTCATCAATTGGCCAGATCCTAAAATACAATTATATTCTCAAGAAAACAGAATTTGTTTTTGATTTCACTAGTTATACGCAAGCCATAAATGTACTTTAAACCTCACCTAATTCAACAAATAAAAAGTTTGCCTATTTTTTTTACATAGAACATTATTGTTCGTAACTAAACATCTGTTTCATAAATCAATAAATTTAACTAAGTCCCTCTTTTGGTCCCTTGAATCAACATAACGTTTTAATCAGTGATATCAGTCAATGTGATAATTTTGTTGGAAATAAAAATGTGTTATTTCTATTTGTGCTTCTCTTTGTTTTGTTGTATGTGTTTAAAACATGTATTTTCTGTAAAATAATTTGTTTCACATTTTAGAGAACTAACAAAATATATAACGAGCAAGCATCACATTCAATTCGTATTTCATACTTTTATTAAAAACCTGGTACATTTATAATCCTATTATGAAACTTAAAAAAACAACAACACTGAAATTCTAAATTAGCTTAGTCTTAACTCCCCCCTCCAACCCACAAAACGGATTATTCCATTATTAGATGAATACATTTTAAACCAATACATTTAACTGAGAAATTATAGAACACTACTGGACTGGGGGTATTTTTTGTAAATATAATCTACCAATGGCACAGATTACATTGTTGATTGAAGTTACACTAAATTGTGTACATAAATTAGTAGGCCTGTACAGAATGCTGTTTTGTAATGGCTTTTTGAGCATGAAGGAAGTTAAGGAACTTAACAAGGCCTACATAATCGCTCATAAATTCAACACAACACTACTATTTGAGTGTGTATGTTTTGTATATTCAACACAAACGACCACATTAAAATTATGTGCTCGCTGTGTAGTAAATCACAAAAGAGTAACATGTATATTATCAGTATAATATATCTTCTGGTCCACCTGCTGCGACAGTTTTTAATTTCTCTTCTCAAGTGTTGCTGTCTCCCCCCCCCCAGCCCTCTCCCACGTGCAGGACTGAACATGAAAGTGTGGCATTTCCGTCATTTGATGCTCGTGTCAACACATGTGTCCGTATGTTTGCTCGTGGTATGTTTACACAGAGGCGTCTGCGTCACAAAGTCTTCTATAGGTAGGTGATGTCACGAAGGCACGAACTTCAGTTATGTATTCTATTGATTCCTACTTAGTACTTAATGTTTCTTCTTTTGCACTTGTTGCATATTTACTATCTTCTTACAAATAAACAGTTTTAGGCGCATTGTCTAGTATAAAGAGTCGTTGATTCACTGGTAGAGAGTCTAAACTAGCTGCTACTGATATATAAAACACATTATAAAAATGGTTTTATCTGGTGTTTTTTACGCGTTCCTTTTTTTAATTATTGGACGTACTTACAGTGCGGTAAGTTACATTTTTACATGAATTTCTAATGTAATCAAATCTCATATACTCATATATTACAGACGCTCCTTTCTAATGTAACCTAATCTCTAATACTCATATGTTACAGACGCTCCTCTATACTGAAGTTCATAGCGTCCTACGGTTTGAGTTTATGTTTATTTAGCCTTGAGTTTTGATAAGTGTTAATGACGTTAAATTTGTAAATTTTCGGATTAGTTTAGGTAACCCATTCCTTGCCCGAACGTCAATGTCTTCTCTTATTTGTCATGTAAGGAAACATGCATATAAGTACTGGATTGTCTCTGTTAACAGTTGGTCATGGACTGAGTAGCATGAACTAAAGCTCAGAAAGAAAGCAAGAAATGTTTTTTAAAACCCTTTTGAAAATGAAAGGCCAGACGTAAACTACAGATACATGTAGAACACAATAACTGTGAATCATAAGTTTAAAGTCAAGATTCACAACAGATTTTTAAAAGTTGGTAAATTCATTCAAAGACTTTTTATTTGTCTATGTGTGAAAGCAATTTATGATAATTAATATGCCTATATGTTAGAAAAAATGCACAATGGTTACATTTAGTTTCTGTCTGATTTGATGAATCAATTTAAAATTATAATTTAAAACTATTATAGTCACATTTATGTTTGTTCATAGACTATAATATACATGGACCGCTTGCTTTAGTTTTTTATGCTCTTATCTTCTTGTTTTGTAATTCCCGATTCTAAATAAAGTAGTTGCGATACAAGTTGCGTTTTTTTAAATCGCATTTTTTCGACTTTAAATGAGTATTTGTTCTACTATTATTCCTATTGTTATGGATCTCTTGGTAATGATGATTATTATTACAACTCGTTAAATCGGATTCAATGTATATAGTTGTATCTTTATTAGAAGTCTCTAGATTCTGCTAATCTGTAGCCCAAGCTAGGGGTTCCTTGACTGACAGGTCTATGCAGCAATGTAGTTATATTCGTGATAATTATCTTCAACATCTTTCTCAACAATGATAGATCAAACAACTCCAGTTGTTGAATAAACAATTTTATTTAAATTGTAGACTCAATATAAACGATCAATAAATGCATCAACTGATGGTAACATAAGTGTTTCAATAAAATGGCATATAATGTACAAGTATTAATATAGCGACTTCACTCCACAAACTTTCAAACTGAACTAACTTTAAGGAGGTGGGGACTTTACAAAGAAAACTATCATCGAAGATTCTACAGGGTCTTAATACGCATTTTAACCTCTTTCTCTATAATTACTACGATCCAGAATTATCCTCCAATTTCCACGGGTTTGAACGAATTATTTTATTTAAACTGCCCTCAGGGCACAAAGGTCAAACCTTGGTCGCCTTGGACTCTGATACGCACTTGTTAAGAGGTCAATGCTTTACTACGTCATTCATTTATGACCGATATTCGTAACACTATTATAATAAGATGGACCGCTTGCTCTATTTTTAAAGCTTATGTTCTTTTTCCGTGCGCATACAACACTGATCTATAAATGTTTCCGCTGTATACAACTTTCGATTTTAATTTTACTTCAGAAAATCATAGCGATTAAATAAAACGGAACTAGTATAGAAACTACTTTATAGCAACTACTTTATTTAGAATTGGGAATTCCGAAAATCAGTGTTTCGAGTCATCATATAGCAGAAATACTAAAGCAAGCGGTCCATGTATATTATAGTCTTAAAACCCAAACAAGCACCAATGTTAAATCTGTTTTAGTCCAACTAAAGAAAACATTAAAAAATTAGAACAAATTCAGAAAAGAGCTGCAAGGTTCATAACTAGCGAATATTCATAACGGACAGGTAACACCAATAGTCAAATCACTAAACCTAGAAACACTAGAGGTCAAAAGGGCAAAGAGTCAGTAGCGTAGCCAGGATAGGAGCAGGGGGGGGGGCGGCCGCTCCCCCTACGACCATTTTTGAAAAAAGGGCCTTTTCGGGGAAAAAAATATTTAATTAATAATTTTAACAAGCCACGAAGCACAATTTATGCTGTTTCTAATTTTTTTCTTTAATTTGCATTTCAACAATTTAATTTATTACCATTATTTTAAATCATTCAGAGTGCCAACAGCGTGAAAGTCTAACTGATCAACTATATTATTTTTATCAGACAATTTATTTAGAACCGTAGTAAGACCAAGACCAAAAAAAAAGGAGCGTAATAGAGAAAATCATTAAAGCGTTTCATATTTAATAAAAAATTAACCTGTTTGTTATTATCAGCTTTTTTAAACAAATCCATTCATAGCTAATACACAATTTCATTACTAAACTTACACATTAATAGTTATCAACATTTTAATTTAGATCTAGATCTAGTTGTCAAGAAATTATTCTAGTAGTAAATAATAAGTCTTTTATGTTTGATCTCGGATTTACTCTCAGATATTATTTTAATTTTAACATATGACGATGATATGACAATGCCAAATAGGAAGAGATACATAATAATTATACAAACTGAGTAGTTCTTTTTATATTTAAAAATGTACATCTACATTTTTTAGCCATAAATTATTTATATAATTTTTAACTATCTTGTTTAATTTGATCATTTTATAATTATAAATTGCAAGCAATTAATTTTTTTAACGGAAACATAAAAGAAACATATTAGAAATATTAATGTAAAGAAAACGGGTTAATTATCTCCCTTTTAAATAAATTTTCCAAAGTTGATGCTAGTGATACCAAACGAGTTGTTTTAATATTACTAGTGTACTTCTGAAAATGCTCATCTATCTTAATTTGCCTTAAATTAGAAAAAGAGTTAAACGTTTTGAAATAGATTTCACTGAAAGATATGCCCAATTTCAATGTAAATCCATTCCAGTTGCCCAACACTTCAAGTGCTTTTGGACCCAGTCATGTAAATGGAAGTTTAACTCACAGACACGTGTCGCCAAGTCATACAGAAACATTGGTTTCAACAGTCAATTCTCCTCATTCAATAACGGAATTTTTTTTTCTCCATTAAGATACATCTTAATTGCTTACCTACAAGAAAATAATCTATCCAAAACTTTACATGTATTCCGTATGACTTTCTTCTAGAAGAGACTTGAAAAAACTATACAATTGACTTTCTTAACAATAGATTTAATCACATATTTCAAGTCCAACGATGGGATCTAAGCATACAAACATTCCTGAACAAAAACAGTCGACGTCCAGTGTGATTCCCATGTAGTTCGCCATGCAGCATTCACTAATTATGCTGACTTACGTTGTTTTCAGTTGCATTAAACAATATTCTTGGAGGTCTTTCTCGTGCCACTGAAAATCTTTCTGCGTGCCAAGTCTAAGGTTGCCTTAGGTTGCCGATCCCCGCTATAGAGCATTCGCGTTGATTCTATAAATACTTTTCGATACTAGATGTTCATCCCGAAAATGAGCAGTAGATGCAATCAATTATTGCAGAAATTCCCATCACTATTAGCTGCTAGAAAAAGAATCGTGAATGGTTAAATAAAAACTGCAATATTATGAAGTGCGTATCCTGAGGCACAGTTTTTTTTATAACACTTGATACTTACGAATTCTTAGTTATTCTATTAATCTGGAAAAGTTGCTAAAAGTGGGGTCTTTTTACTAAAATTACGCTCCCCCTAGCGTCAAAACCTGGCTACGCCACTGCAAAGAGTAAAGTAGTATTAATACATAAGGCATTAAACTCTAATGTAGAAATACAACCCATTAATAACCTGATGTAATGCTCAGAGAAACATAAGGACAAACACTTTTCTTATCCCTTATGCGAGAACAAATGCATACTGGTTCTTCCCGAGTGGCATCCGGGCATGGAATGGGTTGCCTAAACAAACCAAGACCCTAATATCTTTTAAACTGGAAAAAAAATGCTTTATATTCAGCTTAACATCATTTAAAAAACTAAAGAAAATGCAAGACTAGACTCAGACCATGGATAATTGTAGGACGCAACAATCATCTTTAAAGAAGGAGCGTCTGTAATATTTAAGACAAAATATAAGGGATATTGCTTCCCCTTAAGAGAAAATAAATCGCCAGAGTATTCCCAGAGTAATACTATAACTTCAAAGTTTGATAACTCAAGAGTGACAACTCAAACATTGATTACTGATCTCTATAAACATTAGAAAAACATTTAGCTTGGCCAATATATTATATAATTATTTATCGGTGAACTTATAATTTGACATCAGCTGTCGTAAATTTATCTTTGTAAAACATATGGAACGTCTTTGCTGTATTTGTGCGAAACAACAGGCACCACCTCAACTGGACACAGTATTTACCGTAGATGGTCAAGGAATTGGTCAAGTTGCAGCTGTTGATGTTGACTCTAATGGGGATCTTTTCGTATTTCATAGAGCCAACAGACCTTGGAATTCGGCGTAAGCAAACTGTCTATAAATCAATCAATCAATCAATCAGACTGTTATCAATCTCTCTCTCTCTCTATCTACATATTTATCTATCTATCTGTATTTATGTCTGTCTCTCTCTACCTACTTACCTAATGTCTGCATACCTACCTACATGTTTACCAGTCTACCTACCTACATACCTACCTACATATTTACCAGTCTACCTACCTACATACCTACCAACCTAGTGCCTACCTATATATCAACCCACCTACATACCTACCTACCAACCCACGTATCTACCAACATACCAACCAACCAACCTACCCACCAACTTACCTACCTATCTACCTACCTAATTGCCTCACGGTGACACGGACTGCCTTGTTGTTCCAGAACATACCGTCTAGGCAGTAACGTACTCTCTAACGCAGCCCAAGTACCGATAGCATTTGACGTCATCCTTAAGCTGGATCCAAAGACTGGAAGAAAAATTTCAGGTTTCGGGAGTAACTTGTGAGTTGAATCTATTCTGTAAAATATTGAGGGTCATACAAATGAATTCTTTGTGAAGTCAATCTAGATCTATAGAAATATATTATTCGTTCCATTTATAAAAATTTAGAAATTTTCTAAATTCGTCAAACTTTTCTATTTTTTAAAGAAACACTTAACACATCAATAACAAATAAAATAGATGAATGCTGATATTCATTTTGGCTCGTTTTTTTATAGAATGTATCCCAGTAGCCCTGTATGTCTATTTATATCTTCTGCCAGTTTCAACGTGCCTCACGGTCTGACGGTAGATAAAAATGACAATCTGTGGATTACAGATACAGGACGCCATCAGGTAAATGTTTCACAATGTTATAAGTATTCTTCAGAATATTGGCGAATCAAAATACGTTTATTCTAGTCTGCCTAGAGAATGACTGATATGTAGAGGTGTTACATTTTTTTTAAAAATTGATTCACTTGATGCTTTTGGAGGCAAATACAAGTAGAAAAGTCATTTATCAAAGTATTGAATTCTTTCATTAAACGCTTACGTTTTTATGGTATTTATGATTTCCATTTCAAGCTCTTTTATCTGTTGTTATTATGTTATGTTTTGAATTTCTTCTCCTTCATTCACCAAGGTGTTTAGATTTGCTAAAGGTGATACTAAACCAAACCTTGAACTTGGAGTCAAGTTCGTCCCAGGCAGTGACAATCAACATTTCTGTAAACCAACTGGAGTGGCGGTAACCAGCACTGGGGAGTTTTACGTTGCTGATGGGTAAATACTAGAAGGTTTTTATAGCTGATGGTATTAATACAGTTATTGAATAGCTGATGTGTAAATACTAAATAGTCAATAGGCTATCTGATGTGTTATTAATAGTTTCAATAGCTAATCTTTTTTTACTACGTTTAAGTAATATTTTTAATAGTTAAAAACAAATATTTATATTTTTTTTCCAAATTGCATTTGGTCTTTTCTATAAGAAAAGGAGACACAATCACTCTTGATTATTTTAGAAAAAAAAATAGGCCAGGGAGGTGTACATAATATTACGATAATTTCTGCTCATAGTGTTGTTACTTTTGACGTTTAAGAAAATAAGAAAACATCTTCATGTACTTCATTTCCAGCTACTGTAACAGCCGAATCATTAAGTACTCCAGCGACGCTCGAATTGTAGCCCAATGGGGGGCAGTCCCGGGACGATGTAAGTTTGAAATACAAAGTGTATTAGTTAAAATGCATTATTTTTAATCTCATAATATCTGTGCCCTGAGATATTATAGGCTATTAATTACATTTCTATCTTGTTTCTTATATAAACATGAAACTGTTTTAAGGTAGTAGCTGTGCTGGATTTAGCATTAAAAGCGCGTGACTTTAAGCACGTGACTTCAAGGAAAGGGGGCGGGGTACCACAGACATTTTTTTAGAACCAGAATAGACAATGTTCAATGGCCCATATTATGGTGCACTGCAAAAGGTGCAAACTAAAGCGAAATCCGCTAAAATAGCCCAACATTAAAGTGCAAACACAAACAAAATCGTATTAAAGAATATGCAAAATATTTTTTTAGTTCTTATAATCTAATAAATGAGTCTTTATCCGACCCTGGGTAGTAGTCAACCTACAAATATTAGCACATCTGTCGAGTATGAATGATTGCATAATTTTCTCTATGCCAATATTTGACAATAAAATTGTGAGACAAGTAAATATTATTAGAGTCAATAAAGTGTATTTGTATATTCATTTTAATGTTTAGAACTAAAATTATTACATTTTGTGATAATCTTTAGCTAAAAACTAGTAATTAAAAAAAAGTGAATGATTAGCTCTATTGAATTTAATTTTCATGTTAGTTGGACTCACACCATATACACTGAACATACCTCACAGCATTATCTTAATAGAGGAATTGGACTTGGTTTGTGTGGCTGATAGAGAAAACAGTAGGTTAGTATCAACTTACTTATAAATGTCAGCTGACAATATCTGTAACTATGACATTCTTTATTTCTTGACTAAACTGTGACGAAACTTTATTATTTACTTACTGTATGATTTGTCTAACAATACACAATACTTCTCACAGGGCACTATGTTATAACTTACTGTGTGATTTGTCTAACAATACACAATACTTCTCACAGGGCACTATGTTATAACTTGCTGTATGATTTGTCTAACAATACACAATACTTCTCACAGGGCACTATGTTATAACTTGCTGTATGATTTGTCTAACAATACACAATACTTCTCACAGGGCACTATGTTATAACTTGCTGTATGATTTGTCTAACAATACACAATACTTCTCACAGGGCACTCTGTTATAACTTACTCAGTAAGTAACTGTATGATTTGTCTAACAATACACAATACTTCTCACAGGGCACTCTGTTATAACGCTGGACTGAAGAATGCCTCGTTGACTGGAACATTTAATAGAACTATGGTACCTCAAGGCGACATCGGGAAAGTTTACGGCATATCATACAACAGTGCAGGTGTGTTGAATATTAACGTTGTCTGTAGTGGAAGTGTTGAATGATTGGTACGCCGCATGATTTAATGGTCATTTGTATATAGTTAATTTCTCTGTGCTATCACATAGCATGCTCAGTGTCTGGTTCGTAATGGTAAAAGTAAAGTACCCGTTGGACCAAATTGATCCATAGGTCCGGTAAAGCAGCGTTCACTAGTTTCTGTGACCATGGCATACTAGGTGATTGTGTGGCCAGCACTATGCACAGCTGCCTTTAATTTACCCCAGCTAAGGTACCCATCATGGCTGGGAAGACTCAGGGACAAGTTCAAGACCCGAGAAAAAAATCATAGCCTGCACCGGGATTCGAACCCAGGACCTTCGGTATGCCAGCCGAACCCATTGCCACATGGCCATCGTGCACTCTACGTAATGGAGCTAGTAAGGCCACTGTAAGGCTAGAACATGAACATTATTTCTCTATCAACTAGTTTTATTGTTTTAAAATAGCGTTTAATGCGGTGGGTCGGCAACCTACGAAACGCGTGCTATACTTGGCACGCAGAGCCATTTTGTTCAATGACACGCAGAAGCCCACCAAAAAAGGCAACTCAGTTCTTTTCTAAAAAGGAATTGCGTTACAGAGCAGGATTATTTTTGAGATGTTGGCACGCTGAATGAACTAGAAATGTTATTTTGGTTGCCAACCCCTGATTTAATACAATGTGCTGATGCTCTTGCTTAAGTTCAATAGACATTGTTCAAACTGTTATAATATGGTATTTAAAAAAACAAGTTTGCCAACCTTAAAACACTTTATAATTATAAGCGAGAATACTTCAATACTCGTGTCTAATTTATATTTCAGCTAAAGAAGTAGTGGCAGCAGGAGTTGTGGCCCTTGCCCCATATACAGTCAACAGAAGTCTCGTTTATCCTCCCCGAGCCTTCACGTACAATTTGAATGGACAAAGGACTCAAAGCTGGGGAAACATCACTCAGGTAACAGTCAGGATATCCTTTTCAGTTGTGAAAGTATTCAATTACTGTTTGATCCTGGCATTGTAAATGCAAGAGCAAGTTATTTAAATGTGTTATGTCTATGAAGTTTTACAGTCACTGTCTAATGTGATGCTCAAGAAGCTTGACAAGCAGCAGCCGAAAAAAATGCTGTCCTAAAAAGTTTGACTTGCGATGAAATTTTGTGTGTGTGTGTGTGTGTGTTTATGTGTGGGGAGGGGGAGGGGAAGGATCTTCCGCGTGCCACTAAAAATCATTCTGCGTGCTAAATGTGGCACGCACACCATAGGTTGCCAGGCCCTACTTTAGAGTTTAAACAAACTTGGAACGAAACATTGTAGATATTTTTGTCTTGTGTTTTCTAGTATGAAATTTTAGAAAAAGCGCTCATATGTTGCTTGACGCTTCTAGATATCTTGATGGATGAACGGATTTAAGAACAGTTGTGCAAAACTGATTTAAAAAAAAATAACTAAACGTCACGTGATAACCGAAGACTTGTGAATGGATTTTAATATGACATGTTGACATATTCTATGTAATAACACGATTTGACCCGATTTAAGTGGTGTCTCTTAGATGGCCCGATTGCGATGGGTACATGTCATAAAATGGGAAATAAAAGTGTTCTGACAATCCAATCCCATTGTATGAGATTGTCATGAAAGCTGGCAAACTCTGCAGCATTAAGTCATTAAGTCATTAAGTCATCAAGTCATCAAGTCATTAAGTCATATGTAGCAAGAATTTCCTACAATCTTAAAGGGATACTTTCCCTGACATTAGAGGCCGACCGAAAGCTCATTTTTGGTTTCGGCCGAAAATGAAACCATACCGAAAGTTATAAAGTGACTTTTGGCCGAGACTGAGGCCGAAACCGAACGTTTAACTGCACCTTCGGCCGTAACAGAAAGATTAATCGAAATTGCCAAACAGGGTTTTTTTTAAAGAGTGCACAGTAATCCCACGACCTTCTTTGGGGTGATTAAATTATCCTTTTATTATTAACTTCTATTTTCTACATCAGACAGATTAATTCGCAACAGTTTAACTAAATGAAATTATCAATAATCAGAGTAAGAGATGCAGCACTAGCGTTGCAGTCTGAATTTCGAAAATTAAAATAGATATTCGGTTGATGATTGAAAGTCAATATAAGTTTCGGCCGAAATCGAAAGCAAATCGCAAACTAACTTTTGGCTTCGGCCGAAACCTAAACTACGCCGAAGGAGGCCATTTGCATGCTTTCTGCTCCAAAACCGATACTGAAACCGAATTTCGGTCGACCTCTACCTGACATACTCGTGTGTTGTACAGTTACAAAGTTTCTACTGCTGTTGTCAACAATTCCACATTGATATGTATTAGTGCAAGATTGTAGAATTTCTTGCAACGCAAGCCTCTATCCAAGTTTAGCATTTTGTTATTAAAGTTGATGGTCATTTTTGTTCAGCGCGTCTCTCTCATGTCAGTGATGGGGAATTCTCACACCATTATAAAAGAGTATAAAGATACCCAACGCCTTCCTGCTGGCGAAAAGTGCTTGACTTGTTATTTCTTGTATTTCCCAGGAGATGGCCAAACTCGGAAATTCTCTCATCCACGATTTGTGTACCTCCAGAGATGGTCAAAGTTTTTATCTGGCAGACCTGGACCAAATGAAAGTCTATAAATACAACAAGGTTTAGGAATATACGTATCCAAAACCTAGCCTACAGTTCAAGCATATAGTTTTAGTTTTTAAATTGTGCAACATGCAACAAATGATAAACTTTGTCAGTGTTTGAGTTTTTGTTTTATTGATAATCTTCTATTTAAACTTTAAGTAACAGATCTAAATACTAAAGGCCATTGAAGGTATTACATTGACACTTATTTAAACCATTTTGTAATAATTATTCAGAAATACTTTTGATCAATATCACTAATTTAGTGATAGAATACTACAAATCATACGTAATGCTTTAAACTCTAACTATTCTAATAGACCAACAACGCGAGTATCTCATATAAATAGTTTAAAAAAGACCGTGTAACAATATGCCTTAAAAACGTTTATATGTAAGAAAAATACATATAAATTACGTTTATCCCAAAAGACCTTCGGGAATTTACAGTCACTGTCTAATGTGATGCTCAAGAAGCTTGACAAGCAGCAGCCGAAACAAAAATGCTGTCCTACGACCTAATTTAATGTTTTCGTAAAAAGAAAAGTAAATTCTGTTAACCACAACACAATGCAGGATCAAACCACCCACGGATGCAGGACGCAGGACGTTATCGTCTGCAATGTTTAAGATAAAATAAAAACATACACAATGAAGCAAATAAAAATTTGAAACTAGGTATGCGTAAGACACAATAATCTTCTGTATAAAAGGAGCGTTTGAAGTATAGATGATAAGATCAATAATTGTCCCACTGACTGGCCACAGAACCTTCTTTTATGTTGTGGCCACTCACATTTATGAATTCTAAGTATGTCGTGTAGAATAACCTTATACTGTAGACAACCAATGCTTTTAAAGGCAGCTATATTTTTCTTGTTTGTCAAAATAGTTTTGTAATAAACTGCAATGATGCTTTATGACTTTAGAAAGAGATGATACATACCAGTAATTAAGAATTGTTGTAGCTTCCCGCACACCCTGTAAAACTTTCGTATTTTCAACAAACTCATCAGTAACAGCAACTCTAGGAGATATATTGATTTGATTTTATTTCGAACGGTTATCTCCCTTTAAAGACTTTCGCTTTAAAAAAGAAAACCAATATTAAGAGTGTGGGATTGTGGGAAGGTGGAATGTCACAAAATCGATAAAATCCTAATTGTACAACAGGCTCAATGTGACTGCATAATTGATCCCTTAGCCCGCTTCGCTCTTTTACATAAAAACACATAATATATTCATTAATTCAGTCTGCAAGAACATTTCTTTGTAGCTTCATATAAAAAAGTTCTCTTTTTGTTTTTGATTTTAACTAAGGCGAGGCAGCTGAGACGGTATCATGAGAGGGTATCATATATCTTAATGTAGGCCCTATGGGGATTATTTTACGAAAAGTATAATATGGAATTAAACAATTAACACAACAAAAGAAACGCACATTACAATGCATGCTTTCTTAGATGAACAGACGCTCCTCATATAATGGAGATTATTGCGTCCTACGCAATTCAATACATCTACAAATTAATGAAAATCTCATGCAAATTTTCATCAACAATGATTCGTTAACTAAACGCAGAATCTCTAATGCACGTGCAAATATTCATACGTTGAACACTTCTGGACTTAATTGTGTATTGTTGTGAAGGATTACATTTGTTTAAAATCTGGCCTTTTGGCAATCCTCCGGGCTGGCATACAGGAAGTCCTGGTTTTGAATCTCTTGAAGGCTAAAATAAGTAAGGCGGCTGGGTATTGTGGTGGCTACACATCCCCTTGTATGCCGTGGCAACAGAAACGTGTGAGTGCTACTTCACTTGCCGAATTGGATCAAACTGATGTAAAAGAAATACTTCTAACTATACATACAAAACAATATGTAGTATGTGGTGAAAGTATGTGGTGGAGTAGTATTAAGAAGGTTCACACCAAATGTGGTGTGTCTTGACAGTGGTCCTATGTTCTACAATAAACCAAAACTATGGTGTGAATTGACATTTTCCTATGTTCTACAGTAAACCAAAAATGTGGTGTGTATTGACAGTGGCCCTATGTTCTACAATAAACCAAAAATGTGGTGTGTATTGACAGTGGTCCTATGTTCTACAATAAACCAAAAAGTAAACAGACCACTTTTTTTTTTTTGCAGTAGTTGCAACGAATCAAATAATGCAGTCTATATTGATGTATGTGTGTGTGGACAGAGCGATTCATCAAGAGTTATCGACCAACGCAAAAAGAAGTTGAAATAAAATTTAGAACTCTGATTTAAATTTTCTAAATCAATCATTCTAAAATTAATCTGAATTCAATTATTTTATTTCTGGCAACATTGCGTAACAGCGGGTTAAGTTTCTCAATAGTTTTTTAATTATGGTCTTTTGCAAAACGCCTTTACGTTTGCTTAGCGGAATCCTGCTCAGACTGCCGTAATTATGGTCCCAATCCTGTTGAAGGCAATGATTTTTTTTTTCGGATCTGGAAGGTGTCCCTGAGGGTAATAATACAGGAAAATAAAGGAAGTTGGGCAATGTGTTGGCTACACTATACCTCTAGTAGGTCGTGACCACAGAAACGTGTGGACGCTGCTACATTTTTCCTTCTGGACAAACTTCGTCTGAAAGTGATACTTAAACTTTTAAATTATAAACATATGATGAAGTTTGACCCCATAGGTCAGGGGTCAGCAACCTTTTGCTAACAGTGTGCCAAACTAGGATTTCTAAATCATTCAGCGTGCCAACAGCCTAATAAATGAATCGTTACAATTTTTATATTTAATACAACTTTAACGTGTTTCTGATTATCATCCTCTTTATTTGCATTTAAATCAAATACAATGTTTTATTACTAAACATTCACATTAAAAAATGAATAGTGATTATTGTCTAATCATTAGCATTTGTTAGTCATGATGAGGATTTAACACCTGCTAATATTAACTATAATATTTTATATTATTTTGATATCAGTTTTACTGAGATATCTCTTAGTGTTTTTACGAGTTATGAAAATGTTACGCAATATTGTTAAGCGGCATAGATACGTAGTAATCATACAAACTGGGAAGTTAATGTAACGTTTGAAAATATACATATAAATTCTTTGGTAATATAATATTTATATAATTTTCAAATACTTTTGACAGTTAGATCATTTCAAAGTTATAAATTGTAAGCCATTTATTCTATTATAAATGAAAAAAAAGAAACATTAGAAATATTAGCTCAAATAAAACGGGTTAATTATCTCCCTTTAATTACAAAAACCTTTCCAGATTTAATTCAAAAGTGATGCCAAAAAAGTTAGGTTTTGTAATATAAAAAAAATATTACTGACTAAATATTATCTCTCTTTCTAATCCAACATTATGACATTCATTAAAAGATTTCATTAGAATTAGAGGATTAAAATAATTTACGTTAAACAGTTGTAAATAAACATTTCCTGCATTAATTGTCTGTCCATTTAAGGAAGGAGTTTATATTTTAAACATTAATAATTTCAGAAATTACATAATATTATAGTGTTATTAAATGAAATGAATAATACAAATGAATTTGTTTTAGAATTACTTATAATTATGTTGAATTAAAGAATTAAAGAAGATGAGCATAAAAACTCTATTTAATGTAATTAGTCAGTATAAATTAATGAGCGGTCATGTGTAAGTGACCTCTTTGTTTGCTTAAATCAGCTTTTATGTGTGATAAAATCTGTTCACAAGTGTAAGTTGAACCAAAAGCTGAAAGTAAAAGAGTGAACGCCTAGCAGTTGAGAAAAGCAGATGACTTTCCTAAGCGGCTTCCTTACAGATTTTTTTCCGCAAATTGGAACATTTGGATGCCCATTTTTTAAATGTTTAAAATTCAACCTGATGCATTTTAAACTCGCCAATAATCCTCCATTTAAAAGATATCTACTTCTAAGAAGGTTGTAATAATATCAAACCAGTCTGGCTTGATGTGGTATGAAAGTCAATTTGAAAGTCTTGCCTTTGATTAGATAACTCCGCTTTAAGTGTGTCGATTTATTTCTAAAAAAAAGCCCAACTTTCTATCTTAATAAATGCCTTACTATAGGGATGTGCATCAGTTAAATGTTTTGAAATTGATTTCACTGAAAGTTGCCAGTTTCAATGCAAATCAATTCCAGTGTGCACGCTTACCTAAGGTTGCACACCCCTGTTATAGGTCATAGATCACACGGAATGTAAATTGTTTAAGCCCCTACCTCGTCCCTCCCACCCTCCACCTCCAAACAAACACACACACACACACACACACACGTAACTTAACAATCACCAAGACTCACCTGCTTTCTTTCAAGTCGATAATTATCATGCGACATCATTGATTTTGTTCAATAAATTAATAAACATCGATCATTAAACGAAACCTTCCGAGTTACACTTAAGGAGTAATAAAGATAGACGGAGAGAGAGGGAAGGAGGGCGATGTAAGGAACTGAATGATTAAAGAAAATGTTAGATACAGATTTAAAAAATATCACCAGTTGGCAGACCGCCCCCCTCCCCAACTTCTTCACGTAATCAATCATGTAAATTATTGCGCTTAATGTCGAAATGACCTGGCAAGATAAGACGTATTAAAATTATCCGGGAGGCGTACGAAATAATAAAAAAATTTCATTTGAATAGCCTACTTTAAGTCTTGAAATATTTTTTTTACATTACTGAATGATTCTGTATTGTATTTATAAGTCATTAAGCGATTTGTAAAAGAAAAATACATTATACAAATACAAATAAAAATTCGATATTAAAAGTAGAATTTTATTAGACTCTATACCTTTTGTTCCAGTATTAAAGTATTGGATTAACATGATAAAGTTCAAACCTAGCCAGAATTCAGAGAAATTTTACATAGTTTTGTAGCTTACGAACAACAGCCATGGCACTGGACATCAACCAGAACCAATACTGACCACATTAAAGACACATTAGACCCTATAGTAGTACAATACAAAATGAAGCAATAATTCGCATTAAGATGACCCTGGGAACTCCAACAGTTACGCAATAATAAATTCACGCTAAGTCTCGCCAACGATCACTCAGGCATTCCATACGGAATTATTTCCCTTGATTCCCCCCTCTCATCTTTTCCTTCCAGAGGCTTTAATACTTAGCCGCTGAACACCCAATAGGATACTTGAGTTGGCATCGATCTGTGGACTGATTGGTGGAGGGGACGAGAGGGGGAAAGGGGGGGGGGGGAATTGATAGATTGATACGCCATCCTCGTTTGGTGGTCATTGCAATGTTGAGATGTTGATACCATCACTCGGTTTGAATAGATGGCTACTGCAGATACTTCAGGTGGTAAGTAATTTTGTATACTGAATGTTAGTACGATAGAAAGGAAAATGGAAGCTGTTAATACTGCATGCAGTAAACAATGTTTAAATCTGTATAGTATATTTCCATAGATAATTATAAAGCATGACTACAATGGTCAACACTTCCGTTTATGGTAAATTGTGCTATAGAATTAAGGAGGAGTCTAATTACCGTACGATTGTTAGGAGTATTATATTATCATGCTGCTTCTCAAGTTACTTTATCTTGATAAAATGCTTGGCTTATACAATTTTATACTTCTAGTCAATGTTGTTATACTAGCATTTATTACAATCTAATTTCTAAATTTTACTCTTATTAATCTATAAACTGAACGGAAATATTTAATTGTATAATGTTTATTCCATAATATAGTGTTCTATTAATGTCACAGTGCGAACATTTTACTACATCATATTAGTTTTTTTCTTACCAATAGCCTATATTCCAGTTATAATCATAACATACATGTTATGCTATTTGCACACCAAGCCATGCTGTTATCATATCATTTCGGGCTATTTTCCTATTATAAGAAAAGATACGATAAGAAGATAAGATACAATTATTTCATTGGTCCAAACAAATTTAATTAATGTGTCTTGATTACAAATGTTTTGTCTTTCAGCATCAATATCTTATAAAAAAGCATACTATTATTCATACGAGAAAATGTGTCAAAGTGTGCTCTATTTAACTCTAGTGTATATCTGGCTGAAGGCAATAACGTTGAAAAATTCCAACAGATTTTCTAAATCACTTCCTTGGTCGAAAGGATCCAATCCATTTGTCTAGGTCTGCTCCTTTGATCACATAAAAATGAAAATATATAAGATGAATTATCCGTACCAGGTTAAAGTTGTTTAAATTAAATGTCCACAAAACTGCAATCTGTTACAACATAAACTATTTGTCAGATATTGTAAAATATAACTGTCCAATGACGATATGGTTGTGCTAGAAGCTCTTCTCGACTTTTTTAAATAGCATGACAATCTTTAGTATCTTGTCTTATGTCACTCCTACAGACCTGGTCTCTAAGATGTCGAGAGAAGATGATTGTTTTCTTTGCTGTCATACATTGAAATCAAAGAGCGATATTTAACATATATTGTATTTTCAAATTTCTCAGAAATCTATTTAGTATCTGTAGCTATGCGTACCGCCGGTGAAAAGGTACATACATTGGGATATGACGCTTTAATTTCCATTTTTCTTACTACTGCATTACCCACCGTCCTATCTTACTACTGCATTACCCACCGTCCTATCTTACTACTGCATTACCCACCGTCCTATCTTACTACTGCATTACCCACCGTCCTATCTTACTACTGCATTACCCACCGTCCTATCTTACTACTGCATTACCCACCGTCCTATCTTACTACTGCATTACCCACCGTCCTATCTTACTACTGCATTACCCACCGTCCTATCTTACTACTGTATTACCCACCGTCCTATCTTACTACTGCATTACCCACCGTCCTATCTTACTACTGCATTACCCACCGTCCTATCTTACTACTGCATTACCCACCGTCCTATCTTACTACTGCATTACCCACCGTCCTATCTTACTACAGCATTACCCACCGTCCTATCTTACTACTGCATTACCTACCGTCCTATCTTACTACTGCATTACCCACCGTCCTATCTTACTACTGCATTACCCACCGTCCTATCTTACTACTGCATTACCCACCGTCCTATCTTACTACTGCATTACCCACCGTCCTATCTTACTACCGCATTACCCACCGTCCTATCTTACTACTGCATTACCTACCGTCCTATCTTACTACTGCATTACCTACCGTCCTATCTTACTACAACTCCCCCCACCAAATGTTACCGCTCAAGAAAATACATTACCGTTGTTTCAGAAGTCAAGCCTGAACAGATTCAGAATATAACGTCAACATTAAACAATTGGAAGCAGGAACTGTTGATAGTATGAGAGTTTTGTCAACTATGAAACAGGATATACACATTTTTATATTTTTTATTGTGCCTGACATGGGCGTGGCCGTTATGCCCATTGCCATTTGATATAGCTGATGTGTTTTTCTGATTTGGGGATTAAAGAAAGATTAAAATATTTCATATATCTATAGGAAAAACAAACAGTTCAGTGAATATAAACATTTTATCTCGTGTCTTGACAAGATCATACAGTGTAGTACAAGTAACTAAGGAGTGGTTAGTGAGTAAACACTAGACAAATAATGTTAGCTCCAAATAGCTTTAATGAGAGGAGCTACATTTTAACCATACTTCTAAGAGCTAACTAGTGTCACCATTTTTTTTTTTACAGAAACTTGTTTTTAAACTTTCCAGTTTTATTGTTGAAGTTATTTTATCGTATCGATGAAAATATATTAAACATTTTAATTGAATAGACATGCACACATAAACATACACAAACACACAGTCACACACTTAGTCCTATACACGGGGTGGCAGGTTGGGAGCATATGTTCCCAACCTTATATATAGACTTACCTACCTTTTTTCAAGAACTGAGATATTAAAAAAATGATTTCTTTTGTAGAAATGTGTATAATCCTAAAGAGAGTTACAGATGTAAAAAATTTGTTAGCATTTAACATTATAATAACTAAAAAAACAAAAACATTTATGGTCAAATTGTGCATTAGTAAAGTATTGCTTGCTTCCTCTCCCACCTGTTTCCATACGTTAATTGCCCCCCCCCTTTTTCTTTTTGCCCAAGAGCTTTCCCCTATTCGCAATCCTGTCTACGCCACTGCATACACACATACACTGACACACGCACACACAGTGCATTGTATAAAATATTCAGCTTAACAAGGCCAGTAATGAGCTCTAATACTACAGTGTTTTAAAGTAACTTAACATTTTTTTCTCTAACTTCTACATCTGCCTCTGAACATCTAATTAAGGCTAGCACTTGATAGTTTGAACGTACCCAGCTACTATAACGCCTGTCAAGCACTACATAGTTTAACATGACCAGCTACGCTACACATTGCTACATAAGAAACGTAACCATCACTTACGTCTATCCCCAAATAGTTGAAAAACACGCTCATAATTTATGAAACGTATGGACTCTGCAAGTAACGTAACTCTATGTAACTAATTTTTACAATTGTAGTTAGTCTTCTAACAAGAATGTGTACCATTTATTGCCTGGGTTTAACATAATGGGATTCAGAAAGTGCTCAGTTAAACATGACTAGAAGCAAAACGTTCTTGGTTTAACTGAACTGAATTCAAGTTATACATAGTTATACATAACTAGCTAGTTTTTTTTTCTAACGCAACATAGTTAAGAACTGTTAACACCTCCACTGAGCGAGCAATAAATAGTGCACTTCAATAAACAGCTACGTTATGTGACAGTTTGACATGCGATGTCTGTTCAGGTTTGTTATACATTATAAATACCACTAAATAGATTAGATGACTAATATTACAAGCATAGGTAGAACATTCCCTGCAATGTAGAATGTGATAAGGCTATTAAAATATTGATTATTTATGAATAATTTTTTTCCTTTTCAAAAACTAACCGAGACATTTTATTTGGTAAACTTAAAAATCTTATCGACAATAAATCGATCAATGGCATAAAAGCCCCGCTTTTTTAAATCCTATTTATACTACGGGTTAACGGGAGAGAACCGGGTGGATACTTTTGCCGATCAGAGTTAAGGTTACTGGCACTAGACAATGACGTCACTTTCGACATAATTTCTTGTCTGGATGATTGTGGGGGTATTCTACAGACCAAAAGAAACAAGCCCTTACATTAAATTTTTGGTTTGGTGTAATAGTTCTCCCCCCTTTCCTGCTGCCAACATAGTTTATTTTTGTGTTCAAGAACCAGGTAGTTGTAATGTATTGGCCGACTTGTCACGCATGCCGCGATAAAGCTGACTTAATACTCGTATCACACTGTGAGACCTTGCCTTTTTCGGGTTCATTGATAAACAGGCAACGTTTTCTTTCGCTCTCTCACTCGTTTTGAAAAAGAGAGTGTGACTTCCAGCTGCTTGATAACTTTCCCCCATTCGCTTGATAACTTTCCCCCATTCCCAGGAGGTGGATACTGAGAGGTTGTGTTTCGTTCATTTCTTGACCTGTTCATTACAACAATGCCAGGTACTACAAAAGGTAAGAACTACATTTCTATAAGCTTCAGTGTAAGCGTATATTAAATTATAATATAGTTCTCGCCTATAGGTAAAATATACTTGTATAAGTCGTTTCTGGATTCATATATTTATCAAGGCATTTGAAGCGTTGTTTTAGTTTTAAGAATTCCAGCGTGCTGGAGGATTAAAATTCCAACTGGCTTAGCGTAATCACAAAGACTGTCTTAGCACACAGTGGAACACTTGAAATTTTCTTTCGTTTTTTCCCCACTGTAAGCAGTTGTGATTATATGTTTAATCTTGTGCCAACACTTGACTTCAGGTGACAGACAATGCACTCATAGCATAGACAGACAGTATGTAGTGTAAACATATGCAGGTAGATACCTCAGTAGGAAGGTAATTCTAAATACTGTTAATAGTGTCATGACGTTGTAAAGTAGCCCATGAGTCAATCAATCTAGGTATATATGTATTTATGTATGTAGCCTAAATATGTGTGTATCTATTTATACCTATATATATCCATCTCTCCACTTTTCGATCTATCCATATGTCCGTTAACCATCTATCCACTTTACAATAGATCCATATGTCCGTTAACCATCTATCCACTTTACAATAGATCCATATGTCCGTTAACCATCTATCCACTTTACAATAGATCCATATGTCCGTTAACCATCTATCCACTTTACAATAGATCCATATGTCCGTTAACCATCTATCCACTTTACAATAGATCCATATGTCCGTTAACCATCTATCCACTTTACAATAGATCCATATGTCCGTTAACCATCTATCCACTTTACAATAGATCCATATGTCCGTTAACCATCTATCCACTTTACAATAGATCCATATGTCCGTTAACCATCTATCCAATTTACAATAGATCCATATGTCCATTTACCATGGATCCATCTATCTATTATCTCTATGTGTATCTATCTCTCGCGCCTCTATATAGTCGACCGAGACGTGTGTACGGTGCATGCCTGCGTGTGTGTGTATGTCAAATGTCAATACCTTCATATTTAATAATGCATATTAAAACATAAACTTTCCTTTGTGTTTACCTTTTTCCCGACTCACACACATGTGGGGTCGATAGCGGTAGCAAGTCTAGCAAGTAAGGAAATGAAAACAACCGGCCTTCTGTGTAGTTCAGCCCACAAACTTTTTATTACTATGAACTTACCTTTATAACGATCGCAGTGTCTACAAGTGCTCAAAATGTAATTCCTTCATTGACAGAAAAGAAAGTAACTTAGTTGTTTTTATAATTTTAACCCTTACAGTCCCGGGCGCGTATATAGCGGAACTGAAGGCAGCATAGATAGAAGTAGGTCGGTACGGGAAGGGTTAAGCACTGAAATAAACAGTGAGCGTGTTACGTAATAAAAATGCTTCAGTCTCAGTCTTGATAAACCTTTGTATGTTTTTACTGATTCGTGTTTCTATGTTGCTCCTATCCTGCTGTTTACACTGATATCTAAATTGGTGTCTAGTGTTACAAAACCTCGGGCATTATGTTGTCTGTCTAGGTTCTTGTTCTTTATGATAATAAACTCAAAGCTACTCGATGTCTGTTCAAAAAAAAAAAAAATTTACTGTTTGAACTTCTGTCAATATTAACAACTTTACTTGTAGTTTAGCAGAAATCAATAACACAAGCCGCACTAATCCGTGCTTATATAGATGTTGGTGCAGAAAGTACTAGAAATGGATATCCCCGAAGCTTTCGAAATGCAAAGAAAAGGCGTACTAAAAAAGAAAGCATAAATATGTATTACGTCATGATAAGTATCTCTCAAATAACATACATACTCTCTGCGCCAAAATCAAATGTAAATAAACAACTCTACATGAACTAGCAAGACAATGTCAAATACAATATATAAATTAATATTACATGCCATAAACATATAAAACTTTATAGCTGTCTACTTCTCTGTGTATATCGCTGTACATATTGATGCCAATAGTCAATGTTGTAGGCCTATTGCTAATTCAAAGTCTTTAATTGTTCACATTTATTTTGTTGTTGTTGCCAATAATTGCCAACTGTCTCAACCTCCAGTTGAAACATATACTTTGTTTACTTTACTTACAAACTGATATCCATTGTATCATAAATTACTTTAAGAAAATCATTTCCATTCATGCTGTTTGGCTTGTCCTGCAATCAAATCTTCTAAACACCACTTTACGGGGAACCTTTCGTTCGAAACAAACAACACTGTGCAAATCATATTACATTTCAAACTCTTTATTCGTCATGTTGATTCTTATGTCAGATCTTGACGTGTTCAGGTCCCCCCCTCCCCCCGCCCCGTCCCCCTACCTAACTTGGTCAATGGAGTCAACGATTTATCTCAGTTTACTTGTAAGGGACAAAATCAATGAAAAGCAAGTCTCAAGAGTTACGGCCCGCATTAAAGTTGAAGGAAGTTTTTGTTATTGTTATTGTCTGGCTTTTTCTTTTCTCTGCTAAATACTTCGGTCACAGTTGATTCATTTTCTATTGTGGACCCTTTCAAACACAAAGTGTCACAAAACTCAGTAGAGACAAGAGTCCTGTTTTCTTTATTAAATAAATATAGTTTAAAGTTGAACAAAGTTTGGTTGTACTGACTGTTGTACGAAATAGATTTAAGGAATAGATATAATAAATGTAAAGACTAGAGGAAAGAAAAAGTAATAAATAGATGTAAGAACTATAATAAATAGATGTAAGAACTATAATAAATAGATGTAAGAACTATAATAAATAGATGTAAGAACTATAATAAATAGATGTAAGAACTATAATAAATAGATGTAAGAACTATAATAAATAGATGTAAGAACTATAATAAATAGATGTAAGAACTATAATAAATAGATGTAAGAACTATAATAAATAGATGTAAGAACTATAATAAATAGATGTAAGAAGTGTAAGGAATATGTGTAAGGAATAGATGTAAGGAATAGATGTAAGGAAAAGATGTAAAGACTAGAACTGACACCCACAATGTGTCCATGCATAAACGCAATGAATTTTTCTTTCAGGCGTTTCTCCGACTTTAATTGGTACCTGAAGACAATTAGGGAAAGTCAATGGCATTGTGATGGCTTTACGGGGCGCCATGTTGTTGTCAAAAAAAAATAACCTAATCAACTTTGACTCACTAGCCCTATGAATAATAATAGAGATAATGGTCAAGGGCGTCAATGTGTCCTGCGAACAAGGCATGTTTACAGAAAGCCTATCACACACGATTTGAAGAAACATTTTGCTTTTGAAACTTTGGAGGTTGGAGTGTGGAGCTTTTAGGGTCATGCTACATGGTTGAATACCAGAGTCATGCTACATGGTTGTTGAATACCAGAGTCATGCTACATGGTTGTTGAATACCAGAGTCATGCTACATGGTTGTTGAATACCAGAGTCATGCTACATGGTTGTTGAATACCAGAGTCATGCTACGTGGTTGTTGAATACCAGAGTCATGCTACATGATTGTTGAATGCCAGAGTCATGCTACATGGTTGTTGAATACCAGAGTCATGCTACATGGTTGTTGAATACCAGAGTCATGCTACGTGGTTGTTGAATACCAGAGTCATGCTACATGGTTGTTGAATACCAGAGTCATGCTACGTGGTTGTTGAATACCAGAGTCATGCTACATGGTTGTTGAATACCAGAGTCATGCTACGTGGTTGTTGAATACCAGAGTCATGCTACGTGGTTGTTGAATACCAGAGTCTAATAAACACCCCTTCCCTTCGATCTGATGTAATTTTAGCATTGCTGATGTTGCGTAGTATTTGACTTTATTAGACTTTACTAATCGTCTCAGATTTCACCAAGTTTGGCTTTAACCTTCGATATCTCTGCAGATTCATTTCATTATCTACACTACCAACAAATAGGCCTGCCTGGTTGTTATTATACATTTTGAATTTTATGAGACTGTATTTCTCAAAAACACTAATTTGATTGTAGGCCTATCATTTACTCACAGACCGTAGTAAACGAGTTTAACCTATCCGTTTCAAAGATTAGGCTTAGTCTATTTAAACCTATATATGCATGTATAGTCGTCCATTATTCACTTGGAAACAGTTTTATAAACAAATGAATGTTGACATAAAAACTGAAATAACATTTTCCAAGTCTTTTATTTCAACCAGCAATAATTGAACTAGTGACATAGCTTTCAATATTCTATTAGGACCATACAATTAAACGTAGGTCTAAATTAGTGTGATTTTGAAATTTCTATGGAAGCAACATTAAACAGGACAATATATAGTTTAACTGCCTAATTGTTTTTTTATATTATTGACAAAATGGTCAAATATTACTTTTATACTGGTACAGACGGGAACAATGTTTAAAAAGTTTATGAAACACTGTCCCAGAATCCAAGTTAATGCGCAGTTTAGTTAGAAGACATCAATATCATTATTACTTTAATCCTAAAACATAGTAAATACATACAATAAAAAAGTGCGACTCGATGCATATGTGCAAATAATATCAATCGATAGTTGAATAATGTAAATATCTTTCGTATTCGTGTTACATTTGTGTTGTTAAGGCCAGGCAGGAGGAGAATTCTGTCAGGCGAAATCTATCCAACACGCTTGCTAACACCTTTCATTGTTTAAGTTCTGCCCATTAAAAAAAAAACAAAAGCGATTGCTTTCCAAATAGAACTTGTTTTTAACACATTAAACATACATTGTCCATTAAACTAAAAAATAAAAGCTAAATAAAATAAGCTTAATAAAAAAAAAATACACAACATGACAGGAATGTTAAATCGATCTAAAGCTTTTTTATGTCAGGTTTGCTTTGTTGTTTTTGCAGTGGCTGACAAGATCGTACAGGTCACACACACAGACACACAAACACACACACACAGACACACACACACACACAGACACACAGACACACACACTCACACATGCAGACAGAAAGAGAGAGAGAGAGAGAGAGAGAGAGAGAGATCAGTGGATCAGATTTAACACTTTAAACTTCATTTACATTTCGGTCAATAGTGTTCAAAGCTTACAATAACATGCACTGATTCCCTTAAAGAATAACGGCGTTAGAACATTCAATAAACAAAAGTAATAGCTGCTATTTATAAACTAGATAAAAGCAACATAAATAAGCCTGTATATATACAATGATCCCCCTGGCGATCTCAAGAGGAAACAATTTATTTACGTCATGGAATAATCTGAATAATGCCAAGATATTACATATACGCTTACTTCCTCTATTTGATATTATCTTTATAAGTTTTATGATAAATATTCTTTTTATTGAATCTTAAATCTTGTTTATTGATACAATAAAAGTGACATGCAAACCTTTAAATAATAGATAAGTTCATTTTGAAAGGTGAGTCAGGGTGAGAATATTTTCTTTCTCTAAGCCTCAATAATAAAAGTATTGAGAAAGTATCATCTATACAGCTTTCAGGGGGATTGTGTGGCCCGCTCTATTCCCCGCCTTACTTATCCCTAACTATTGTTAGGTGGCCATCAGAGCTGGGCAGACACCCCAGCTTTCACAAGGATTCGAACCCGGTACTCTCAGCCGGTACCACTAGGCCATCGCTGAAGAAAAAAAAACACAATAAAAGAAGACAGTAAACAATAAAAATAATTTAAAAATCAGTGCTCGCCCAATACTCCAGGATTCCTCCGTACTTTCTCTTTCTTTTTGACTTTTTTTTTACCCGCAAAACTTAACATCTAATATTGATTTTATTCAATTCTTTTACCCGCAGTAATTTACATCTAATATTGATTTTATTAAATGCCTGTAGGTCTCTTGTTGTTGTTTTTTTTTCTAATAAATATTTAATGAATATATTCCTACCTGTATTACAGCTAAGTCTGGAAAATTAAGATAAGTAGGCTACTTTGTAATGTAAAACTTGGTATGCCTAACCTAATGATCAGATTTCATGAGTCTATTACTGGCTAATCCTTGCACAAAAGGATTTCAAGCAGATTTAACATAGACATTATGGAGCATTCTGCTGAAGGCTTTTTGTGGCCTAACTATTTTATATCTGTAGTTTTCTTTTTGCGTGTGTAGAAGGTAGACAGTAATTCAACAGAGAATTTTTTTAAAGGAGTCATATATCGTCTTGAAATCTTTAATGGGACTTTTGATTGAGACTTTGTATCGTTTATTTCGCTCTTAAATGGTTCTTTAGCCAAAGTTCCAGATCAACATACTACAACCTCTGTTTGGATCTGCCATACGAGAACCATAACGGTAGTGTTTTTTTTTTTAATACAGACCTATAATTATATTTCAACATTGTTTTTGTATTTAATTGTTCTAAAAATATTGTTGTTTATATTTCCCTAGCAACCATTGTTAAACTTCCACCCCCTCAGGTCGGCAAACTAACTCACTTCAGTATCGAGTTGATCTTCGAAGATGCTTTGAACGAGACCAGAACGAAGCTTGGAAATCCTAAAGCTGCCGTGAAAGTTTTCGTGGAATTTAAATCAGAGACCGGAGAATGGGAAAAAGTATACTCGTAAGTCAGACACTTCGTTTACTTGTAAGTCAAACACTAGACTAAGTATACTCGTAAGTCAGACACTACGTTTACTCGTAAGTAAGACACTAGACTAAGTATACTCGTAAGTCAGACACTACGTTTACTCGTAAGTAAGATACTAGACTAAGTATACTCGTAAGTCAGACACTACGTTTACTCGTAAGTAAGACACTAGACTAAGTATAATCGTAAGTCAGACACTACGTTTACTCGTAAGTAAGACACTAGACTAAGTATAATCGTAAGTCAGACACTACGTTTACTCGTAAGTAAGACACTAGACTAAGTATAATCGTAAGTCAGACACTACGTTTACTCGTAAGTAAGACACTAGACTAAGTATAATCGTGAGTCAGACACTACGTTTACTCGTAAGTAAGACACTAGACTAAGTATACTCGTAAGTCAGACACTACGTTTACTTGTAAGTCAGATACTAGACTAAGTATAATCGTAAGTCAGACACTACGTTTACTCTTAAGTCAGACACTACGTTTACTCGTAAGTAAGACACTAGACTAAGTATACTCGTAAGTCAGACACTACGTTTACTTGTAAGTCAGATACTAGACTAAGTATACTCTTAAGTCAGACACTACGTTTACTTGTAAGTCAGACACTACGTTTACTTGTAAGTCAGACACTACGTTTACTCGTAAGTAAGACACTAGACTAAGTATAATCGTAAGTCAGACACTACATTTACTTGTAAATCAGACACTACGTTTACTTGTAAGTCAGACACTACGTTTATTCGTAAGTCAGACACTAGACTAAGTATAATCGTAAGTCAGACACTACGTTTACTCTTTAGTAAGACAGTAGACTAAGTATAATCGTACGTCAGACACTACATTTACTTGTAAGTCAGACACTACGTTTACTTGTAAGTCAGACACTACGTTTATTCGTAAGTCAGACACTAGACTAAGTATAATCGTAAGTCAGACACTACGTTTACTCGTAAGTCAGACACTAAATTCCTGCTAGCTTCACAGGCCGACAGCAACAGTGTCATTGTGACACAAGATAGACGGAAGAGCTAGTGTTGGATTGTCATTCTTCAAGTCACAGGTTCAAACTACAATAAATCATTTACGGTGGTACATTAAAATTCTACCAATCCTAAAATGTGTCTTGCTCAATTCTGAGCCCCTCCCCCGCCCCACCGCACCGTCACCCAAACAAAACCCCCCAAATTTTTTCTTTACTTTTACAAGGGATTGATTTTTTTTATAAATTAAAAAAAATTTTCTCTCTTACTTAAAGTAAAAATGTATATAAAGATTAAGTACCATCCATCCCATAAGATTATCTATTTTATCCTGATACTTTTCATAAGGAAACATTTTCCCCGTCTATGCCAAGTATAATACAAACCTCTATTCAATACTGATACTCTGACACTTCTGTTAAAGTGGATATACCCAAGGTAGTTGTAATAACTCATGTAACCAATAGGCCAAGTCGCACAGAAATAAATGAAAACATGGACTATGGAAGTATTGAAAGTTGTATCAAGTATCAAGTACTCCAAGCCTCACTTTAAAAAAAAAAAGGCTTAGTGCAATGTATTGACCGATGCGGCCGATGCCGATAATTGATTTCGTTTGAAGCATTTATTACACTCCATTTAGAATAACTGAGGCAGCGGTTCCATGTGTGTTCGTGTTAAATCTACGATAGTATAGTCACGTGTGTGCCTTTTACAATCTCGCTACTCGTACCTGGTGGCTCTCGAAAATGTACAAACGATCTTTTCACACCTGTAACATTACAACTGAAACGTTTCGCTCTCCTAATTTGAGGTTAATTAATGAGAATCGAAAGTGCTTTCATTCATCGGTCAAACATTACGACACGAATTATAACCCTTATAATATATAACCCTTGAAACTGTGTATTTGTACTGGTCTAACTTGTTAGAGAATATAATAAGGACTTTAGCATCAAAGAAAACTTCTTTCGGTAATTACTTTGAAGTGAATGTACGCACCAGGGTTTACCTTATAATTGTCAATACACAAAAGGCACCGTGTTACCCTTTTAATAAATAATATAGTCATGATGAGTGTTAGCTGGCTCATAGAAATGTAGTTCTGAAGTGCATCGAATATAGAATGATGGCCCATGGTTCTCAAGTTTTACCATTCAAATTATCATATCTTGAAAAATGTTATTGAATTCTGTATGTATCTATTTTATTTGTTATGTTTGACAATTGCATGGTGTTTTAAATTATTATGTTGTCATTGTTTAACTTGCTGTCTACTTACTGTGTCATTGTTTAACTTGCTGTCTACTTACTGTGTCATTGTTTAATTTGCTGTCTACTTACTGTGTCATTGTTTAACTTGCTGTCTACTTACTGTGTCATTGTTTAACTTGCTGTCTACTTACTGTGTCATTGTTTAACATGCAGTCTACTTACTGTTTCATTGTTTAACATGCAGTCTGCTTACTGTGTCATTGTTTAACATACTGTCTGCTTACTGTGTCATTGTTTAACATACTGTCTACTTACTTTGTCATTGTTTAACTTGCTGTCTACTTACTGTGTCATTGTTTAACATGCTGTCTACTTACTGTGTCATTGTTTAACATGCAGTCTAATTACTGTGTCATTGTTTAACATGCAGTCTACTTACTGTGTCATTGTTTAACTTGCTGTCTGCTTACTGTGTCATTGTTTAACATGCTGTCTACTTACTTTGTCATTGTTTAACTTGCTGTCTACTTACTGTGTCAT
Source organism: Anisus vortex (assembly GCA_949126835.1). Lineage (NCBI taxonomy): Eukaryota > Metazoa > Mollusca > Gastropoda > Planorbidae > Anisus > Anisus vortex. The sequence goes on from OX421492.1 coordinate 31,026,029, forward strand.
TGTTTAACATGCAGTCTACTTACTGTGTCATTGTTTAACATGCTGTCTACTTACTGTGTCATTGTTTAACATGCAGTCTACTTACTGTGTCATTGTTTAACATGCTGTCTACTTACTGTGTCATTGCTAATGTTTTTTCAAATTTTAATTCTTGGGAATAAAAGTAAATTTTTTCCTCATAATTTTTTTTATAGAAAATAAAAATTATAGACATTAAAATATTTAATCAATCTAAATTTTTACGTTTCAGCTATTGATAATTAACATAATAAAGGTTTTTCAAAATAGAAGTTGTGCATTAGTTCAGAATTAGCCTGCTGTTGCCCACCCCCTTTCTTTTAAACTTGCACTATACCACTCACTATACACTTTTGCCCAATCCTCCTACCTCCTCTAACTTGTACTATATGCCCCTTCCCCTTCCACCCTAACCTGACATTCTGCTACGTCACTAGTGTTGACTTGTTTAGCAGCGTTTCCCATACGTTTTATATTGTGACCCACTAACAATGTTTCCCATACGTTTTATATTGTGACCCACTAACAATGTTTCCCATACTTTTTATATTGTGACCCACTATGTTAGCGTCTACAGTATGGTAGCCTATAAATAACACAACATATATTAATTTCTACACAATTTTCCAGACTGGAGTGCGAACTATACCGTTCAATGTCTATAATTAGTACATCAAATTAATAATAGGTAGATTGTGTACTTGTAGACTGTCTTTTACGTCCCGGTAATGCTATATTTGTGGCCCGGTACCGGGTCGCGACCCTGCATTTGGGAAACGCAGAATTGTGGGATGTCTCTTTAAATGATCGTTTGAACAATGTACACCATGTTACGAAGTCACTCAATGTTGTATTGTTTGTTGTTGTTTTTGATTATATAGATCTACTAGATCTACGAGTTTTTAAAAATACTCTTTTACTCTCTTATAATGACAACACCACAAACATAATAAACATTTTTGTATTCTCTTCTAATATAAAGAATACTATATTTTGTTTCCAGAGGTTTATCCAAGTCTTACGTGCACACTGGACTTCAACCTGATAAATCCTATAATTTTAGAGTTAAAGTTGATAGTAGTTCGGTGAAAAGTGACTGGAGTGCAGCAGCAACATTTAAAACATTAGGTTCGTTTTTGTTGTTGTTGTTTTTTTCTGGGAAAAGGGGTGGTGGGGATGAAGAACTTTCTTTATATTATTTAACTGCCCATGATCTCGGCTCTCTGTACAATCCGTTTTGGAACCAAATGTTAACGTAACAAGTAATCAGCGGGTTGAATTGTGTTGACTTTCTCTCTATTGTATCCATTAACATTTCTGTATCCATTTCGTTTTAATTCGACTTAAAACATGGTCCTCAATGTTTGGTACTATAGAGACTTATAAGTTTACAGACGTTACTTCTATATAGCAGATTATTAGTCCACTAGGCCCAAAAACTCCTGCAGGGCGGCAGGGATTGGTCGTCGGTCGGGCTAAAACCCGGGCCGTTTTGTGAACAGGCCGGTGAACTAACCGCTGGACCAGTCGGCCTGGTGATCTACAACTTTGGGCACAAGGGAGACGGGGTCTTAAATGTTTGGTACAGGAGAGAATGGTGGTCCACAACGTTTGGGTACAAGGAGACTAGTGTCTTTTTTAAAAATACAAATTATTTCTTTGTATGTATACATATTTATCTATAGCCTACACATTTATTTCATTTAGGGTTAGGATGTACACATAATTTTTAAACGGTTTTGAGATCCTTGTTTGTTTTGAGTTTTTTTTTTAAATACGTTCTTTCTCCCCCACCCAGCCGCCCCTTACACAGGTGACGACTTACACCATGCAATACGACGTGGTAATGTGGATAAAGTGAAAGAAATTCTTGCTTCAGGGTGAGTAACTTGTAGTATTGGCATAGAGGTTAGCGATCAACTAGATTCAGGGAGAGTAACTTGTTGTATTGGCATAGAGGCTAGTGATCAACTAGATTCGACACAAAGTCTAAACAGGCTTTTAAATAAAGCCATTTCGTAAGTGTTAAAATCGTGTAATTGAAAAAAAAAAGATATAAATATTTGATAATATTTTAATAAATATGGTTTTTACACCTGCACAAAATGCTGCGATTACAATTCAGAAACAAACTGTGTCTGGTGGCACAGCTTATAGTCCATGTCTTATACATAAATTATGTTACATACGATTTTTCTATACAGAAGATTACTGCATTATGCAAGCTTATCCTATCCGCGATTTGAGTCTAGCCTTACATTTCAATGAGAGTTTGTAATTAATGTAAAGTAGCGAGTCTTTCCTGGTTTTGTCCAGGCAATGCATTCCATGCCCAGATACCACTAAGGAAAAAATAAAATGTATATAAGTAAGTCTTTGCATACGGAATAATAAAGTGTTTTTATCCCTCTGCCTATCTGAGTATTGCAATGGATCACTGGACTGTATAGAATGTAATGCTTTATATTTTACTACTAATTTGCATGTATTACCTCTATCTTTTTTCCAGGTTTAGTACTTTAACTACGGCTGTTACATTTGTTAGCGTCCAATATTAACCAGTAATGAACCTTGCAGCTCTTTTCTGAACTTGTTCTAGATTTTTATGTTTCTTGGTTGTTGTCTCCCATAAAGAAACCGTATAGTCTAGTATAATATGTGTGAAAAGGAACATAAATAAAACTACCTATGGATTAATATGTTAAAACGAATCCGATAACGGCTATAAAAGCCCAACAAAAACACATAGCCTACAGTTCATGCTGCAGTTATTTGATACAGGGCTTACACCTAAATATCATATACAAAAGTTTACTTAATAAGGAACTAAAGCAACTTTAGTTATGGTTCACAGATTAGCGTCAGAAGGTATTTTTAATTGTTTAAATAAAGGAAATTACAGATCTAAAATAATATGGCTTTGGACTACGCCGTAAAATTTAAGTGTATGTGCGTATAGGCCTATAGCTGTACATATAGCCGTACATATAGCTGTACATATAGCTGTACATATAGCCGTACATATAGCTGTACATATAGCTGTACATATAGCTGTAAATATAGATGTACATATAGCTGTACATATAGTTGTATATATAGATGTATGTATAGATGTATATATAGCTGCAAATATAGCTGTACATATAGCTGTACATATAGCTGTTCATATACAGGTGTACATATAGCTGTACATAAAGCTGTACATATAGGTGTATATATAGCCGTAAATATAGATATACATATAGCTGTGCATATAACTGTTAATAAAGATGTAAATATAGATGTATATATAGCTGGACATAATCTATACATATATCTTTACTCGCCCGAGGGCACAATAAATTCCGTCGTCTCGCGAGACTAATGGAAGCCAATATTCAACAACATAGCTTTACTTAAGCTGTACATAAGCTGTACATATAGCTTTACATAAGCTGTACATATAGCTTTACATAAGCTGTACATATAGCTGTACTAATAGCTTTACATTAGCTGTACATATAGCTGCACAAATAGCTCTACATTAGCTGCACATATATTATAGCTGTATATAAAGATGTACATATAGCTGTACATAAGCTGTACATATAGGTGCTAAAATATAACTATGCTTTATCACCAACAGAGACGTGCAACCAGATGTGCAAGATGAAAAAGACTTCAGTGCTCTGCTTGTTGCTGGCCTTCAGGGGAAACTTGAGTGAGTACAAGAGATAGAACTGTTTACTCATTAACGTCTTTACATTTGACTTAGATTTTTTGGTCATTACTCCGACATCAGCTATTAACCTATATTCAAAATAAAAACATAAGATCAACAACAACCAGTGCCGTAAATGGGCGGGGGGAGGGGGGAATTAGCACCTATTACACTCTATTCAATCCTATTCAATCTTTGGCTTCTGAGATGCCACTGACAGCAACAAAAGCATTACATCACATTTGGGTCTTTTGAGGTTAACGATTAAACCATTTTTCAATTTTTCATTTCGAATGTTGACGTGAAAGCAATAACTTAAAAAAAAAATTAAAATGCACTATTATATACATTGTATAATATGATAAGATAATACGTTTCTTGAATCTTCAATCCAATTTTATAATTCCGTACAATTTTGAATCTTTTGATGTAAAATTTCCCAAAATGTCTGGTTTCGAATAAAATAATAAGTTCCAAACTTAGGTAAGATTTTCGTGACTTACTAGATTATACTAATATAACATACTAGTTTGCCCCAAACATGTGTTATTGAAACCCTATTTGAGCTATGCCAGAGCATTCAGCTGTCGGCAGAAACTGGAAACATAAGAGGCATGTACGATGGCATAAAAAGGCCATGGATCCTACAAAAAAGGTCACAGCCCCACAGAAGTCTTCAGCAGGCGTGATAATTCATGACAAGAGCAAACAGATGGGTGAAACATTACTCAGAGTTGTACTCCAGGCAAAACCACATCACACAAGAGGCCATCGATGCTATCCAAAGTCTTCTCCTCATGACAGAACTAGTTGACATACCTACCCTGGCAGAGCTAAAAGTAGCTATCGAGCGATTACCAATAGCAAAGGTCCAGGTCAAGACGGTATCCCAGAGGTCATCAAGTGTGGCAGCAGCGTATTAATGGAGTACCTGCACGGTCTCCTCTGCCAGTGCTGGGAAGAAGGAGCAATACCAGAGGACATGAGAAATGCCAACATAATTATTACCCTTTATAAAAATAAGGGAGATAGAAGTGACTGTAAGAATTACAGGGGCATTTCCCTCCTCAGTATTGTGGGAAAGGTCTTTGCTCGTGTTGTTCTAAAGAAAAGCTCGCTTAGAGAGTGTATCCCGAATCACAGTGCGGATTCCAAGCAGAAAGGTCCACAATCGATATTGATTTTCTTACTAAGACAACTCCAAGAAAAGTGCCGAGAGCAACACATGCCCCTCTATCTGGCTTTCATTGATCTGACAAAGGTCTTCGGCCTGGTCAGCAGAGATGGAATCTTTACAATCTTGGCATAAGGGGTCTGTCCACCGAAACTGCTGAAGATAATAAAGTCATTCCATGATGAAATGAAAGACACAGTGCAGTATGACGGGTCAACTTCGGCCGCATTTGACATCCTCGGCGGAGTCAAACAGGGTTGTGTCCTTGCCCCAACACTCTTTGGCATAATTTTTTGTCAGCCTGTTGAGACATGCCTTTGGAACTTCAACTGAGGGGGTTTATCTACACACCTGTTCTGATGGTAATCTATTCAACCTGGCCAGGCTTAAGTCTAAGAGGAAAATAGGGGAGACCGTCATTAGGGACATGCTTTTTGCAGATGACGCTGCCTTAGCTACACACAGAGAGGCAGAACTGCAAAGCCTAATGGACCGCTTTGCCAAGGCCGCTAGCGACTTTGGCCTCACTATCAGCCTAAAAAAGATTAATGTGATGGCCCAGGAAGCTGATTCTCCCAAAATACCATCAACGACTGCGAACTTGAGGCTGTGGAGCATTACACATACCTTGGCTCCACCATCACTAGCAACCTATCTCTAGATGCAGAGCTCACACAAGGATCGGCAAGGCCTCCACAACACTGGCCAGACTATCACACAGAGTGTGGAACAACAAAAAGCTGACCATAAGAACCAAGGTTGCAGTGTACCGTGCAAGTGTGTTAAGCACTCTACTCTATGCCAGCGAAACCTGGACCCTATATTCTAGACAAGAGAAGAGATTGAGTGCTTTTCACATGCGCCGCCTCCGATGCACACTAAATTCCGTCGTCTCACGAGACTAATGGAAGCCAACAAGATTTCAGCTAATAGATTGTAATATAAAATAATTTTTTTTTTAGAAATTCATGTCTGTTAAGCTACTTAAAAGGTGGTGCTGATATTTAAACAAATGTTATTGTCACGAAAAATAACTTGGTGAAAGAATAAAGAAAGTTTGGGACACTGAATGTTGACTATAAAATATATTTTGACCTTAATAGTTAAGATAAGATAAGATAAGATTTCTTTATTATTGATCCAAAGAAATGGAAATTTGTCTTGATTACAGATGTTTTGTCCTTCAGCATATTTAAAAAAAAAAGAATTAGAAGAATTAATAGTCTATTTGTCCACTTCCTCGTATTGCTAATGTAGACAAATGGTATCGACCGGGACATACATTCGTGTACGGTTTCTGTTTACATGACTATAACATCAATAAATGCTGATGTAATTATGTATCAAAGAATGGTTCTGTTTACATAATTGATTAAGAACCTATAACTTGTGGTATCGATTCTTTTAAAGAAGGAAGATAAAATCGATACCATAAATTGGATCCTAAATATTATTACGATATAATCTTTAGATATTGATTTTATTTTATTTGTAGTAGTTTGTGTGAATTCCGAATGACGATTCCTTTATGTAAATTTTACATTCAAGCAGATCTGCGAAAGAATTAGATGTGTTAAAACTGCTTTAAACATTGAACGTAGGTGCACTTCTTTAATATAATGAATGCACTTAGGCGCCACCTAGATAGAGTAAGCTTTTTAAATCTAAAGATCAATGCTATTGTAGTAATAAGCTTATAAACAATACAACTTGCTAATAGTGAAGTAGTCGCGTGACTGAAAGTCTTGAGCCGTGGCCACGAATTCGAATATCCTGGGAGGGTTGAAGGTTTTGTGTTAACTCTAACCATACACTGACAAATTAATTGGGCCAGCAAACAAGAACTGAGTATTGTGCAAGTCACAAAGAACATAACGTACAACGGGCTGTTAGTCCTGAAGAAATTTCATTATACAATGCAAGACAATGAGCCTTTTAGAACTTAGAATACTTGTTAATTTATAGCGCTCCTAATAAAATAAAACTTGGTGCGGTGGACCATAAGCAAAGTACTGGATTGCCTAATTGAAAATCATTGGATTCCGGGTGACCCTGAATCTACCCAGTACATTTGGGGCCTTGACACCGGTAGGCTACAGTAAAAGGCGGCTTTGCATTGTACTAGACTGCTAGACAAACAACCTTTTTAAATAACCTTTTTGTGTGCTGTGGCCGCAGACACTGGAATAGGTCTACTCTGCATTACTATCCATAATGGGTCCTTTACTATTATTCCAAAATGGCTTTTTAACGATCTATAATCGGACTTGAATAGACTTAATTATGTTAAGTAAAAAATTAATTTGATGCTTGCGCAATGACACAATATAATATATAGGATCAATTTCTTTTTCTTGTATTGATCAGTATAATGGAACTATTGCTGCAAAATGGGGCTGACATCAACAGAAAAGACGCAAGCGGTAAGACAGCGTAAGTATGTTGAAAATAATCAATTACTTCTCTAAATGTACATAGAATACAACAAAGAGAAGTATTCTGGCAAGACCAGTTAAATACAAGACAGTATAGTGAGACAGTACCGTTAAAGAGAAATGTCTTGGAAGAGATTAAGGAATGACACCCAAAACCTGTCGTTAAACTAAAGTAGTTTTTTGTTTTTAATAAAAAAGCAAAAAACAAATAATTTAACTCCTAGTCTATAGAAACTTTTGTTTTGAATATGTTTCACCTTATGTCTGGCATTCATACATAGATCTAGACATGACTTATGTCTGGCATTCATACATAGATCTAGACATGACTATAAAAGTCTCTTTTTCTAATGTGTAAACAAAAAAATTGTCTTTCTTGGCACTTTCATCATCATTGATAATAATGAGTTATTGTGCCTGTCAAAATGACAGAAACGAATGACTACAATTTATTTGAATTTTTAGTCTAACAAATATTTACCACACTTTTCTTGAATTTAGTAACATTTAACCCCTTCCCCAATTTCAGGGTGGGGTTGCCCCCCCCCCTCTTTTTTCGTGGCTTCACCCTGCCTACGATTTACTCGACACAGCCGTCCCTTATTTATCGAGATTAATAAGTCTTTACTGCGATATTTGATTTTTTGCGAAGTAGGAGTAAATTATAAACAGAATATTTTCGTAGCACATAAAACCTGTTCACGAACCACTGAAAACGTTTAAAAAAAACATCTGTAGATCTATCGGGGCCTGAAATAACACCCATTTATTCACCATTGCCCTCGTATCACACAATATATTGGAAAAAGATGAGAAACTAAGAGGCTATTTACGAATATCGTATTATTATTTTTTGCACTCAGAAACACGAAAGTCTAAACTCAAAGAGGCGAGTGACGACAATAATTTTTTTTAATGATTTTAAAGTATGCTAAGTGGTTCTCAAAAGGCCCTAATACTGTGACCGATTACAAAGTTCGGATTGCCAAGAAAGGTTCCGTATTTTTATAACATTTTCACTGAACCAACACTTGTTGTGAAATAATAGCCTTCTTCGTGTTTAACTGGTATAAGTTTCGTTGAAAACATCAATTACGTTTATTGTGATAGGCCTATTTTGTAGACAACAATTCTTCAGGAATAGGCCTTCATCTTTGTTAATAAAAATTAAGCATTTGTTTACCCTTAAAGTAAAAATATTTTTGAATGTTGGCTTAACAGTGCGAGTTTAAGATATGGTTTGTCCTATTAACATCTATCAATACCGGTTGATATATTATAAATTGTGTACGATGCTAGTGAAGTCCTCTAGTTATAGCCTACACGTTTTTTGGTCCGCGCGCGAGTGTGTTTGTGTACATCTGATTGTGAGTGTGTATTAGTATTAGTAGAGTGGGACACTACTTTTTATGAGTTCATCATTCAACATATTATAGTTGAATATAACATAAGAATTTAACATTACGTTTAAGTTCAATGGTCAATCAGAACCAGAACGAATGCTCTAAAACATTACTAGAGGCCTTATAAAATATAATATTGTGTAGTGGGCAATGTTTTAATGCTAACGAAGGTTTTTATTGTTTTTACTTAGGCTGATCCACGCTTCAAGTAGAGATTTATTAGAGACTATAAAATGGCTGTGTGCTCACGGAGCAGACGTGAAGACTCTGGATAAATCTGGCATGGCCGCCATTCACCATGCCGTAGACGGTGGTTTTGTCAAAGTGGTTGAATGGATGCTGGATAACTCTGATAAATATGGGTTTGATATAGAGCAGATAGAGACAACTGGTGGCATGACACCGCTCAACAGATGTGGTACGTTATGTAGTCTAATAGAGTTGAATGTTGGCAGTCATGTTTTAGACAAAAACATTCATAATTCCCGGTAATTCACGTGTTGTCAGGGAAATGAGTATATATGTTAACCAGCGGTGAAGGAAAGGTAAAAGGAAACATAACACAACAGGATTAGCCAGTTTCAAGGGCAGTCTTATGTCTCAAGTAAAATATTTGAGTAAAGAGCTTTTGTTTTCTTAGTGACCAAACCGTCATTTTATTATGGGCTCATCCTACTCTTCCACTTTTTGATTATTATATATAAATAAAGATCTATTCATGAAGTCGTTTATTAAAGTTACAATTGGTCTACTAACAACAATCGATAAAGAAGTAAGCTTATTTATGTCCCTAGCATTTCTCTAATTAACCCTTCCACCAGCACATTTGTGTGCACCACAACAGCATATATTATTTTATAGAACCAATTTTCTGTTAGGTTTAATGCCACCTTAATTTTATTGATCTTTTCTTTATTGTTTTTCTTTCGTTATTTAGCCAACATGACCCCAGATGCTAAAGCCTACGAACTCGCAGCAAGTCTTCAACTCAGGGGAGCTAATATGTCTTCAAAAGCCTACAATAACTTCACTCCCTTGTTAAATGCAATTATCCGCAGAAAGCCAAAACTTGTTGAGTTTTTCCTAGCGCGTGGAGCAGATATATATGAAAAGAATGAGGTTATTGATTCTTTCACAGTCGATCACTTATAGCACTTTGATTACAGCAGAAGTAATGTGTATTAGCTATGGCTCTATAGTTTTGCACTCAAAAAGGTTTACAAAACATAAAACGTTTTTTTTCTCTCTCCATCTTTCAGAATGGCCAAACACCATATGAGATAGCACAGAGTGTTGGCAATGCTGTGAGTATATTACTGAAATTCTTAAACACATTTCATGTGAAACAACTTTTTTCTGAAATTAAGACTTCAAAATTGTGTGTCCTCATGCTAAAGCTAAACATGACTATTGTTTAAGAAAAAACAAATTACAATATCTAATAATGAAGTGTCATATATTTGAATCACTGGATGAGCACTTTTTTTTTCTGGGCATGACATTTTTTCAAGGGACACATAAAAGGTATTTTAAATGGACATTGACCCCCCCCCCCCCTAGATATTTATAATTTTTCATAGGGAACCCATTTTTTTTTTCCTTCTCTTGCCTTCTATATTTGGAAAAGGCTTTTGATACTACACTTGAATCTAGACACCAATTCACTCTCCTGTCCATATCAACTCAAGTATTGATAGCCCAATGCAACACTATTTTAAATGTAAATGAAATGTTCTTTTACTTTAGGCCTTTATACTTTCTAATAATTTTTTTTTTTCTCTTTGTTCCAGCAAATTTTGAGAGCATTTGAAGACAAAATTCAGCAGCTCAACATGTTACCTAAACCTAAAAGAAAAACAACACCCAATCAGGAAGTAGAAGTCTCCTGATTGGTCAATATTTTCACATCATTTTTTTTTACTACATTATAACTATGCATGAAAATAAGACAGCCATTCTTTGTCTTTACCACTTGACCTATAAGCTCAATTAGAAGTTTACTATAATTATATATGTCTCAAGTATTTAAAAAAACATGTTAAAATAGAACATAGATTGTTCTAGTCACCAAAAAAAAACAAACAACAACAATGATAACAATACATTTAGCTACTTTAAATTAAATATTGAAATCAAATACCAGAAACTGAACTTGTCCTTACTCAGATAATTCAAAGAGATGTGATTATACTATTAAAGAGCAACATTGTTCTTTGACAATGTACAAAACACACACTAGTTGGCTGTTTATTACATCTGTCTGCACCAGTAGCTAAAAGTAGAATGTTATCAGATTCATTTTATAGAATCACAATTGAGGAATTTTTATTTCACTTTTAGCTAATAAATTATTTTTTTTTCATGAGGCCATTAGCTGATATTTTGCCCTAAAGCCAATATTATTTTTGTTTAAACATTCCGTCCATTACTTATGTTAACTTTCTCTATGAATGGCTATATTATAGATTGTGTTAAAACAAATATTTTAACATTTTTATACATTAAAAACAAAAAACTTTGTCCTCAATAGTGTTTGTGTTTTTAAATGAAAAAAATGAAGGTTGGTTATGATAAGGTTTTAGTTAATTAATTTCTATGCTTTATAGACAAGATTAGAAAAAAGAATATGGAGATGGCTGGTCCACATTCTTCGCTTGGATGAGAAAAGGCTATGATGCACACCCCTCAGATATCCAAGGCAGGAGCTGCAATGGTCAGCAGTATTAGATTTTCTGAGATAACTTTAATCCCACTGGGAAAAAAACAACAACAAAAAAAGTAGTTCCACTATCAAGCCTGGATGACCTACACAAAGCAGTAGTAATAGTCAATAATAGTCAAATAATTTTAAAAAAATATATTGCTGACGATCACACATACACAAAATAGAAATATTAATTGTAAAAATAACAATCCTGCAACACAGTTTAATGGAATGAAATAGCATGAGGCAAACATTGGGATTGAATGTTTTATTGTTCTGTTAAACAATGCTGGACAATTTTGCAGAAGTAAAAATTGGTAAAATAGTTTATGATTTTAAATCAAAAAGATAAACGACAGAAATAAAGTGTTTTCCTAAATTGGTACTGTACAGTTATTAAAAATATTCCATCTAAATTGTGTTGGCATATATAGGCCTACTGGCTTTTAACATTGTTGGCAGAGAGCAACATGATATAAATAAACTATTTGAAATATAGATCTCTACTTACAAATACAGCCAGCTTTGCTTGGATCAATGCATATACATCATCTCACTGATCTAATGTGATACAATCAATAAATGCACTACCATTTTTCTATTACAGTATTTGGTTTTAATTTAAAAAAAGATATAAACATTCTCACACCTTCTTCGTAACAACTTCCTGTTGAAAATGTTTTATCATTATATTTTTTTTAAGCAAAGATTAAATAAACTTTAATTCATGGCTTTCTTACAAACAGAGTAACCAGGCCATGGTTTTAAAGTACAAAATGAAGGTAAACATTTTTTGTTCTTGCAAAAAAAAGATTTTTAAAAAAAAAAGCATTTTCTAGTGCTAATTAATGTGTTTATTCAACAACAAACTTCCATCTAGATCTTTGAGACATTTATTATATTTTAAGAGTTAATTCAGTAACAAGAAATACACATTCAAATGTTTTTCAACCAAATAAAAAAATTACACAAATTATGTTTTTCTTTATCTGTGCAAATATAAGAGAATGTTTGTATTGATTTATTCAGGGGGAGGGGAATAATATTGTAATAACTGTATCATATCAATAAAATCAGCTGGACAGTAAAATAACACTTTATTACTGTACAGTCAAGGTGATTTAATGGCATTTTCTTTTACAAAGGTTGAACACTTTTATGAAACATTTCTATGTAACCAAATTTTCAAGGAGGACATAAAAGAGCCAACAATAATGACATTAGTTGACTTCATAATAAGCAACCATAGGAAATGTAATTACAGCCTCTTTCATCAATTTTTATGATAGAACATAAAAATAAATTTTATGTTTAACATGGGTGTATATCCATTGATTTAATGATGAGATCACAGCACATACATTTTTACTGCAAAATTGGTTTTCATTATAAAGGTGAAATGTGTCATTATTCAAACTGTCATTCTATTTCTATGTGTACTTTATGTGGCTAGATATACTATTTTAAACCATCTATGCCTGAACTTTAAAACTTATATAAGATAAGATAAGAATGGGCATTTCTATAGCGCTTCTATCCATGCTATTACATTAGCATGCTCAGTGCGCTCTTGGTATGATTCACAGTGGCAGATGTATTAGCCAAAGAGAAAGGTCTTCAAGTTCTTTTAAAAAGTTTCTCTTGTCCCAGATTCTCAGATATAACAGTGTACAGAGTCATTAACTTGTTTCAGTTAGTACAAATGAATAGAATCTTTATTTATTAAAAACTAAGCAAAAATGGTAAATAGTATTATAACAAAAGAAAGTTTGAAGAATGGAAGAGAATAAATTATATAGCGTTCTCAAATCAGAAGATCTGTTTAAACCAAGAAAGAACGTATGTACTGAACTATTGGCCTTTCTTTCAAGTACAAAATAATGCTGTAATGTAGACAAGCATAAAGTTAATGTCAATATTTTATTCAAATGAGTAAATAGACTAATCAGAAAAACATAACAGATATATGAAAGTAAAAATACAGGTAATCACAGAATAGCACTAATGTAGGAAACCAATATCCTGTTTGTGTAGGGAATATCTAAACTTGCTGTCAATATAAAAAAAAATATCTTAAGATAACAGTTCAGATCTTGAAGTTAGTGGATATACAGCATCAAATTATTCAAATACAGGCTTCTACAAGGTTGGGTCAGATGTGCCAAGAATGATTTTCCATTGAACAAGAAGTTTGGAGCTGATTGGCTGAACTCAACAATATTCCCCTAAAGAAACAGTAGCCCCCCCCCCTTCCACATATTTGCATAATATTCATTTTAGAAAGCATCCAGATATTGTTAGATGTCAATAGTTTCTTTTACAACTGATGGGGTGACAGTGGGAAATACAGTCCAGCATTAGCTTTTTGCAAGAGAAAGACAGTAGCCAAAGTGACTTCAGGGTATTCTAATAGATTACAGGGAGATGCCTTCACATGGTGAGAGGAAAGGAAAAATATTGAATGGGTCGGTAAGCTGATCAAAATTGTCTCTGTACAAAATTATTTCTGCACAGCTCACCCAAACATTTGCTAGCCTAGGTTCAACCTGCATCCAATACAATTACAATGATGGAGAAAAGAATAAAATGTAAAAAAATCAACAAAAGTAAATAAAACTTTAATTAGTTAATTTTACATTAATGAAAAATTTCACCAACTGAGTGTATCAAAGCAGAGTTCTTACTCTTAAACTTAAAATCATTTTGAAATTCCAATTTTCCCCAAGCTTTACAAAAAATTCACAAAACAATATATGTGTGAAATTTCTTCATGTTAACTACTAGTACTAGTGGTTAATAGTTAGTCTATATAGAAATTTTATTTGTGGACATTTTTTCAGTACTCATAAATAATCATTCTGAAAAGAAAAAAGATAAACCTTGCTAATAATTAAGAAATCGTTAATTTGACAGCATAGATCTAGTTTTTCCCTTAAAAAATGTTGAAATAAATATTATTTACGCTGTTTTGTTCATGATAATGATTGTAAAATTCATCAACCTATCTAAACCTTAGTCAGTTTTCCAACACTTCCCAAACATATTTCAACACTTTTGAAAGTCTCTCTCCAAAATGCATTAAAACAGGAATATTTCATTAACAAAGATTAATTTTTTTCAGTGTCTTTTGAAATATAATATGTTAAAAAATACTCCTTCTTTAAAAATACATAAACAACTATTATTATTGTAGACTTTGCTCATTCACTGCTAAAGAAAAATCACCAAATCTTAATCACTAGAAAAAGTTCACGACATTAAAATGTAAAACATTTCATAACATAATGCTGCTTAAGAAATAAAACTTTTTGATTCTCTTCTATGACAGTGACATAATATAAAGTTACTATAAAAAAGATATAAGGAGATTTCATCCAACAGAATACTATACAGTTTTTGTCATTGTATACTTTAAATAAAATCAAGTATATATATTTTGCAGCTGACCACAAATCATTTATAAAATGACAATGGGCCGAACATAATAAATAACAATGATAAAAACATTTAAATAATTGAGAGTTTTGCTCAGAGAAGCACTCATTAAATGACATGCAAAAAAACAAATAAGAAAATAAAAATTTCATTATTTATAAAGAAAACAAATTTGTATCAGAAAAACAGACAACTTGAGTACTTGAAGAGTCATTTGAAAAGGTCACACAAAAATTATACATAGGAAATGAAACTTTTATAAATAAATATTTGGTAAAATATATGTTTAATAATGTTAACCCATAAAATAAAATGCAAGTGTTTGGTATGTGTACTGTGTAAGTTTGTGCTTTATATGCTGTGTGTGTATTCAGTATATGTTCTGTGTATGTCATGTATTTATGTGCATTACAAATGAGTTTAAGTTTTGGTCGTGATTTTTTTCTCCCCTTCCAACTTTTTCAGATAAGCTTCATGGTCTTCAAACTGTAAACACCAGTGTGTGAAGTCAAGGTCACACTGCAGGTAAACATTGAGCACTGTGACAGAAGCACCGTCAATAACAATGTTGTGTGAACTGTCTACATCATACTTCACAGTGTAAATGCCAGTCTCTCTGTCTAGTCTGTGAGTTTTTTAAAGGATAAAACAGGGGGTTGAACAATGAACAATATTTCAAGATATTGAAGGCAACAAGAGATCCTTTAGTTAATAAAACAATAATAGCACTGTCAGGACTTTGTGAAACACAAAACCAGATTAGTTATTTCTAAATCCCCAGGAATTATTAACTTGTATTGGGGCCTCCACAAAATACCGTTTTAAACTCCATGAAATAATAATAAGAACAAGTTAACAAAATGTTTGGAAGTATATCAGTAAAATCATACAATTTTTAATTTGACTTTTTAAGTTAAGAATTCTGTCAGTTAAAATTACAATTTTAAATTGTTTTAAGACTATTAAGTTATACAAACAAAAAAGTAAATCTCATTCAACTCTGCAAGTAATGCTAATGCTAGTTTTAGGTTTACACATAACAATGCAACCATAGTTAATGTAGCAAGATCAGTAGCAAGGAAAGTTGGCCACTTACAAGTAAACTTTTACACAAAGATGCAGGAACATCTCTAGCAATGAGAAACTATATGTCCTGATAGTCAAGCTATGACTCAATAATTGAAACTATAAACAGGTGACAATTATAAGCAGCTTGCTTATAACATGACACTATATTTATGTAACTTAAGGATGTATCAATAAATGAATATTTTAATGAATGTCACTATTTTAAAAAGTATTTAATTCAAACGAATCTGAATTATGGTGAAACTTTCCATAGACTACAAATAATACAGGAAAAACGTCTTCAGATTTTCCAATTAATGCATAAAAGCTTATAGTGTAATTTTTTAATTTTTTGCTATTCAATATAGACTTAATTTTTTTTACTTTATCCAATATGCATTACATACGCCTCAATGGTCATTTAATGTATAATGATAATGCATAAATTAACTTTTAAAGACTCTAAATTATTATTTGTTAATATTATCATTTCTTATATTATATTTTTACCAAAATTAAGATAAAATATGGAACTCACTTTATCTAACACATTTATTTATCACTAGTCCAATGGATCTTTTTGAATAGTAGTTGGCGCTGCTAAATAGATATTCAGCTCTGTTTCTATGGTGATGGGTATCTGTGCTTCATGAAGCTGCAACTGATCGTCTTTCATCCCAAATTTGTTGCTATTGCAGTTTTCTATAAACAGTTGTTAATCAGCTGTGGAAAAACTGTTATGACAGATGTTAAGGACCATTTTTAATCAATTTGACAGCTACTCTAATGATGAATGTAGAATCTCTGTTTTCTTTTAAGTCATTACAAAGTAAAGCCCAATACTAAGACTAATTACAAAACACAATAATTTTTTTAAATAACTTCCCATGTCTTTCTTGTTTTTGATTTGTTTAATTTTTCTTTCACTTGTAGGTCTCAAATTTGTTTTTTATCATGGAACTTGTTGTGGGTATAGCTATTGGTGTTTTGGCCTTAGTCTTTGTGGCTGCGTTAGTGAGTTTAGTGCTTTTGTTAAAGTACAAATGTAAGAAAACTGATCTTATCACTGAACAACACAATAAGGAGTCCAGGTATATACTTTATTCATTGTTATAATTTTGTTTTATACATTTGTTATTTATATATTTCTAAAGATATTTTCTTCTTGTAGTAAGGGAATGTTTGTAACATTTTACTTTGAAAACACATATTTTTTATTCTAGTAATATCTCTTTAAAATCAATGTTTTTTTCTGCACCTTAAAAATCTTAAAAAGAAAAAGCAACTTATATTCAGTGGTAGGCAATATAACATTAAACTGCTTTTCACCAAACCCCTTTAAAATAAACATATTAAAAGGACACACCAGTAGATATGTCTTTATTCAGTTGTTTAAAGTTTGACATATATTGATACGTTCTACTGATATTTTCAGACAGGATGCTCAGCTTATTGTCGACTCCCCAGATTTGGTTGGTAGTCAATCAGATTTGGATGTTGAGTTGGGTGATGTCCAAATTATGAATCCTAAGCTGGAAGAACTTTTAAGTAATGAGCAATGGGTGGATGATGCCACGTAAGTAGACAGTAGAGTACGGTACATATAGTTTTAAATTTACTATCAGGAGCTTTGATATTTATGTGTATTCTTGTTTTGTGTTTGTAGGACAAATGAAGTCTATGAAGTTAGTTAAAGCCTTACCCATCAACTTTTACTTTCAGTGGGCTACTTGCGTGCTGCCTGTCAATATTTGTAAATATGCCACAATCTGACAGAGAAGTTGGTTGGCATGACGATGGGCAATGCCCCCAACATTCGAACCCAAGAAACCTTAACTGAGATTGTCTCAATCCCAGAGTTGATGAAGCTATTCAGTCGATAAGTCTACCTCTAGACTCAAGACTTCTAGAAGCCAGGTAAATAATTTTACTTTAATATATTTTAATTCCCTGTAATTCCTTACATGGTCTTTAAGTCAAATCAATATTGTTATTTTTTTTTAAAGCTTTGGTAATTCAAATGAGTTGGGAAGATGTATCTTGGAATAGCCACAAATAGCAGGTCCTTTGTTAACATTACTTTTTAAGATATTTTGTACATAGTTTAGGCAAAGTAGACATTACTAGTAGTAACAGTAACCTGATTTTAAATTGAATTATTTAATAGAGACAATTGCTTTAACCAAAAAGTGTTGTCTATTGATTTGAATATATTCTTTTCAAAATCTTAAAATATTTGTAAAAATCCAAAGAAAGAAAAAAAAAGAAAAATGTGAAGATTATTTGATTTTCTTGTTGCAAGTGTGGAAATAGTATTTTGAGAATACTTTAACCATATTTATGTGATTACTCTTTATTTTCTAGATTTAAAGCTCTTGCCTTGTCAGTTAGTCATCTTGTAATGGTGACTAAAAATGCTTGTCACATGCCTGAAACTCTGGATTGGATAGATCAAAGCCTGGCTGATGTTGATGAACATTTAATTGTAAGTTTGTCACTCCACTATTTTTTATATCTTCCATTAATACCTATGTTGTTGTTGTTTTTTCAAACTTTTAAAATACTTGTTGCAGTAGTCTGCATTTTTTCATTGATATACCGGCATATATGGTAAGATATATTTGTTGTGAATGAGTTAAAGAAAAATTATTTTAGTAATAAAAGACAATACACTTATTTTTAAAATTTCAAGATTAGTGTTTTTCTGCTCACTTAAGTTTATTTTTTATATCAACATTTAGCTTGTCACCCCGAAGGTTTCTTTATTTAAAATCTAAATGCCAGGATTTGTTTTCCTGGACTGTAAGGTGTCCATTAGTCCTATCCAAAGCTGAGGTCAGTTTAAAAAGTAAATGTGACTGGAAATTGAGCTGAAGGAACCTCTAAGCTCATAGTCACAAACATATTTCCTTAATAGAACTTTCTTATATTGGACAAACTAGTCAATTCATTGCACATTATAACATTCACTAGTCTAATAATTCTTTACTTTATTAATACCACATGTAAAATTTGTTTAAAAAATTATAAATGTGGAACAAAGACTGAGAAGTTGGCTGTTCACACGTTTAGTACTCTGGACTATCTGGGTTCTAACTCTGTTAAAATGTTAAAAATAATTGGAGTACTATATTCTATGTTTGTTTGTTTTGTAATTTGTCATACTAAATGTAACTTGTTTACTTAGATTGTAAATTAAATCATTCTTGAATATAAAAACAAAGAAATAAAATTTATTATTCATTTATTTATTGTTTGTAGTAACTTTTGAAAAGAATTTACTTCAAAAACTTCACACAAAACATTGTGAATAACTTTAAAAAAAAATCAAATCTGAGCCTTAAAAAGTACCATCAGTTAGCTGGTCACCCCTTCACTCAATCTGAAATAAAAGCGGGAAAGTACAAACAGAAATTAAAGTCCAGTTTCACTGAAAAGTATTTATTACAAGCTAATTTCTTTTACTAGTTGTACTTGGGTAACAATTAGGCTCTACAATGAAGAGTGGGAAATGGCACACACTTATCTTAGGTGCCCGCAATGGCAAACAAAAAATATATTTAAATAAAAAACTCCCAAAATAGGGCCAAATAATAGGCCTAATAACAATAGTGGATGAGTATATTAACGTTTCTTGATCTAATTTTTGTTTGAAAGTGAAGTAGTTCCAATGACAATACAAAAATAATATGATATTTAATGGTAACATGTCATTATGATCTGCTGATAGAGTAACTTCATTAATCACTAACTGAAAATTTCAGAAATACTAGTAATTGAATCTTCTAATTATTGTGACAGATTTATGTGAAAGTTTTTTAAAAACTTACAATGAATAATTTAATCATTGAGTTTGAGTCTTATCAATAGATTAACAAAGTGTCAAAGAAACAAATGTTTTCCGTTGAAAATTCTTTTTTTTTTTCCTAAATGATATTTATTGACATTCAATTTAAATTCAAGTTCAAGATGATTCTTTGTTTTAAAAAGGGTTTTGATTTATCTATCTGTCTTAAATGTCCTGGTTAGGTAAGGCAGAGAGGTAAGGCAGAGTTAATTTGTTTTAATGACCAAGTATGCTAGAAGCGAGAGTCGAGTCAAGCCAGATAATTTCTTTGTATACTTGCACAGAGAATTTATCATTTACATTGGACAAGGATAAAAATAAAAATTTGGTATGAAAATGTACATGACAGAATTCTTAAAATTACAAGGCATACAATTTTTGATGGTTAGAAAATAAATGTCAAATTAGTAAAAATATAATTGGATAACCATAGATGGTGTTAATGGCTTTGTAAAAAAATATCGACTATTTAAAAGTAGACCATAAACTAACATTAATTCCACTAGCTGCACAACAAAATTAAACAAGTACTGGTATTGAAACAGCTAAAAAAAATTAAATAGAAGTTAAACTTCTTTACTTACTTTGCAAACATTATTGCCTTTCTAAGGATTTTTATCATTTTCGCCAGAGCTCGTCTGAAATATCAATAGAATCTAGACTTAGCAAAAAAATAATTGGAATTTACTAAGGAAGATCTGAAGCTAGTAGGGGCAAGAGAGTTGTACTTTTAGCCCATTATGGTCCTTATGCCGATTAGATTATATGAAACTTAAGTTTAATTGAATTGTTGAATATAAAATTACCTTTTCAAAGGACTTAATGTAATTGCTGAACCACCTTTCTCTGCGGCTGCTGGTGTCGACAGCAAGACACCTGGGATCATGTCCAATCGTTTTCTCCACGTCTCGCCATTTTGAGCTACTATGGATACTAGGGGTTTCCATCAATAATCTTATAAAATCATCCTTTATCTGAAATAAAATGAATAATACAAAAAAGTTTTAGATGGAGGAGAAAAGTAAAAGTCAATATAGTTTGAATGCATGGGAACATAAATTAAATGCAAATAAATAATAAAAAGAAATATTAAAAGTGTTTATGAAAATATTTTCCTTAACAAATTACCTTTCTAGTCATTTTGTTACTGTCACTAATTCCAATTTCTCTAGATTTTTCATCGGCCAACCTATTTTTAATATATTGATATAAATTATATCAATCATAAAGTATATATTTTTGTAAAGTAGAATAAATGGGGAATCTAACACACTATTTTGATTGAAACAAAATATTATTTGACCATGGCTTTGACCTTAGAGTGGTCAAGAATGAAAAAAAAAATCTTTTCAAGTACCTCTATTTTTTTTTTCAGAAATTTAAAATGGTAATTTAAGATAATAGCTATTTATTTTATCTTTTAGAAAAATGTACTATTTACTTTTGTCTTTTGTGGGGTGGTTCATGGCTTCCTCTGTCAGGAAATCTTGCCTCTGCTGCTTCCAGCATCTGAAAAGTAGAATATAAAAAAAATTATGTATAGGGTTGCAAATAATTTTGATTAAGCATGGTAAATGCTTAGACATGATAAAAGAACATTTTATAATAAACTAGCTGAACAAGCAGAAGAGGCAGCAGGAAAAGGAGACCTAAAATAGTTGTATAAAATTACTAAACTCTTGAGTGGCAAGAAATCTAACAACAATGTGCCAGTTCGCTCCCCAAATCCCTCTCAGTTGTGGCTTGATAACAAAAAAAGATTAAATAAAACTATTTTCCTACCTTCTTGTGGATCTCTGCTCTTCTAACCATCTTCTACATAATGACAAAATAAAGGAAATCCAAATTTCAATGATATAATTTAATTGACTGACACAGTAATTGATTTATTTAATAAACATTTTATTTTAAAATGCTAATAATTATGTAATAGTTGAAAAAATGTGTTTACCTCAAGGTTTAGGTTTTCAATTTGGCTAATTCTTGCTTTTAAATCCTGAATGGCAACTGAATCATTTTCGATGTTGATAACCCTGTCAACTTCTGACGTATCTGTTTGCTGATATAATACTGCTAGCTTTTCCCTCAATGCATCAGCTTCTCTCTGATTAACTTCATGCTCCTGAAATAGATTTTAATTTTACTTTTTAAAAAATAGTAATTTGATATGAATTGAGATATAACAAAAACATTTTTACAGTAAATAATTAATAGTAACAAAGACTATAATAAGATGGACTGTTTGCTATATTTTTAGAGCTTATTTTTTCCTTGCACAGCCAATAAGGCCGTCTTGATTGACTTCTACGCTCCTATAATTGCATTAAAGGTTTCCGTTGTATACAACTTTTGATTTTAATCTTACTTTTCCATTGAGAAAATCATAGCGAATTACTAAGCCGGAAATCTATTTCAAGTTAGGCCTATTGAATAGCAGAAATATCAAAGTAAGCTGTCCATCTTATTATAGTCTTTGATAATACCTAAAACGTATAAAAGAACACTCGCTACTTCGCGGTTCACTGCTAAAAATCACATTTTCAAGGCCACCCCAAATAGCTAAAAATGTCCTCCACACCACAGAATCATATACAATCGTGGGTTAAACTTACTTGTGATTTTCTTAATTCTATCAAACTGTTGACCCTTTTTGAGTAATAGAGAATGAGGTTTTCCAAATTTAAAGATTGTAAAAACTGAAAAAAAAAAATTAAGATTCAGATAAATAAATAAATATAATAATCACACCAATACTAATATTTAATTAAGAAAAAAAAGATTTAATTAACATGGGTACCTCCTCCTCAACATCTTGAAGATTTGTTTGCAGCTTTAATGCATTATATGAAGTACGGGTAAACTGTTGAATTTGTAGATCTCTCAGTTCATTATTTGTAAAATTGTTTATCATGTCCTTCGTTCCCAAAAATAAACCCTGAAATTTTTTGTCCATCTCTTCGTCTTGTAATTTCATTTCTTTCCATATGTTGAAAAGTTCAACGGCACTTTCCTGAAGAATAACTTCTAGGGCTCCAACAAAATCTGTCACTGTCTTATCCCTGTATGAATAAATAAATATAGGCTAATGCAACATTTTTAGTAGTAGGCCTATCAGATTTTGAATGCTTGCAAAATATAGGCCTAATAAGGCCAAATATAATTTTTTTTGGAGTTTTTCAGGAGGTGCAGCAAAAACCTAATTAATACAACATTGTGTACTAACAATACTATAGTACCAAATGAAAAGACTAACAATCACATAAACACATTAGCACAGGCTCCGCCACGCTGAATTCCACGGGCTGACTTTAGCGAAACCACCCGTTTACCTCTGAGCGGTTTCACGTACTCTTGAACTCTCTCTTCAAAGTTCTTTTCAACTTTCCCTCACGGTACTTGTTCGCTATCGGACTCGTGCAAGTATTTACCCTTAGATGGAGTTGTTTACCACCCGCTTTGGGCTGCCTTTAGAAACTACTTACAATTAAATATATAGAGAAAGCAAACACATTTTTGGGGGTAGAAAAGGTAAAAATATTACATAATTGCTAAAATTACAATGGGCCTGGCCCATGCCCATGCCAGATATAGCGCCTTCGCCTATATATATATATATATCTAGATAGATAGATAGATGGATAGATAGTTAGATAGAGAGTGAGATGGATAGAGAGATAGATAGAGAGAAAGTGATAGTTATATATATACTGTATATAAATATAATTAAACCATTAATAAGCTTCTGTTTTGGTAATTGTAAATATTAAGTCGATCAAACGACATGTGAATATAATATGAAACTTTATCGAAGAGCCAAGAATCTTCATTTCGTATAAGCATTAGGCCCCTACGTCATTTTCACACACTTTCTTTAACCGCCGAGAAGGAATGTATTACGCTCTGCCTCTTCCCTCTCCCCCCCCTCCTCTCTCCCCCCCCCTCCTCTCTCTCTTCTTTAATCAACTTTTCTATCTCTACAACTGATGTTCGTCCTTCTTCAGCTGTCTGGAATCTGAAAAAAAATTATTCTGATCTCATTGAAATTAGGACTAATTTACGAAAAACAAACATTTATAAAAATGATATATAATAAGAAAAAATTGTGTTGCGTAGCAACGCTTTAGAGGTAAATAAATAAGTTAGAGTTAAATCAGACATCTATATAATTTATCAATTGAATGATAGTTACTTTGTATTTACATTTAATAGTACTTTCTCATTTTTATTCATTCAAATTTAAAATGAAAATAGATTTTTTGTTTTGTTTTTGTAATTCTTGTCCTGAAATGCTTTGTTGTCGCCCCCTGCCTCCCGCAACTCCTGCTAGAACATAAAGGAAGGAAAATCAATTCTCTCCCTTGAAATAGATTTAAGTCTGCTTTGAATAAATCATAAAGTTTCAAAGATTAAGTTCTAGATTCAATTGTTCTAGCCTCATTGTTTTCCTTCGCTCTTTCTGGTAACGATTCCAGCCGTCGGTTCTGTCCGTTTTGTTTCTGAATTGCATAACCTAATAAAAAAAGGATTTTTAGAACGAAACAAGCATTGTTTTAATAGAAGAATTTTAAGATTAGAAGAACAATGCAAGGGAGATTTTTTAAATGTTGTTGGGCGTTGCGAAACATGTTTGTGAACAATATATGTTTTCAATGTTTGTTTTTTTTTAATATGTCAAAAACAGAACAAAACTGTTGTTCTGGAACCAAGTGTTCTCATAGCCATTACAAGCTTATGCAGCGACCCAGGGCAAAAGTTTTAACGCCGTCCCCTTGCATACTGTAACTGCTTGTTTAGTGCTATATTTGCCATATTTAGACTACATTTGCCGCCCCGCTGGAAGTGTCGCCCCCGGGCATATGCCCCCCTCTGCCCTCCCTTATGTGAGGGCACTGAGTGTTCTATGTTATTAGGGGCCGTCCATAAATTACGTCACACGATTTCGGCTGATTTTTTACCCCCCCCCTCCCCCCCTTGTCACACATCGTCACAAAAAGTCAGACCCCCCCCCCTCAAATATGACATCACAAAATCTGCACCCCCACCCCCCTAAAAGATAAATTTCTAAAAATTCAAATGTACAGGTTCCAAATTACTTCTATTTGTCACCGTTTTGTAATTAATAAATTTTGTATTACACAAAAGAAAAATCAAAAGTGTAATTATAACAATAATGTAATATCATATGCACAAATATAAATGCTTTAATAGAATCAGTAAACTTTTTTTTATTAGTTAAAAAAAACAACAACACACAGAATGTATGTTTGTCATGCATTCTCCCATGATGCTGAAAAGTGCTCTTTCATGGAATAAATGGGGAAAATACTGGTCTTTTCATCGGGTGGAATGGATATTTCATTCAAATCAAACTCTTCTTCATCTATACATTCAGCACTCTCCATTTTCTTCATTTGCGATAATAACCATTAGTTCACGTTGCCTATGTGCAGCAACTCTTTGTGGCCTGACAGGATTAGGAGGAATAATTGATTCTTGCTTGTGTGTTGAGGGACGGCTGCGCAGCATGGGTTGCCATATCTAGCTGGGACCTCGTCGGGACACTTTGAGATAGGCAGTGGCGTAGCTAGGGGAGGGGGTCCAAATTCGAAAGTCCCCCCGGGCCCCTACTTGAGGGGGGCCCCGAAAGGAGTATCTGAATTGTTTTTTTCTCATGTCATAATGTCGAATGTCAAATTTCAGGGGCCCCTAACGAGGCCTAGCCCACCGGGTCCCCAAATCCCTAGCAACGGCACAGGAGATAGGGGTGCCGAAATGAAGTTAAAATTTATTTAATATAATTACTTTTTCTTTAGAAAACAATTACGTGGAACTTGTTGCGGCAGAAGTAGTTGATATACCATATTTTTGGAAAGATTTCAACTTTTTCAACAAGTCTTCTTCCCTTTTACGTATTTATAAAACTCCATTGCAAGTCAATCTGATGTTTTCTCGAATGATGGCGCTAGATCTAGAAGATACTTGCATCGTCGATACAAGCAGGATACGCAGCACGCAACGCTATCTGCTTGTCAACATAAACTTTTTGACATAAATATTATAAATAAAACTAACTGATGTTGCGCTAACAGATGGCGTTACTTCAGTACTTGAGCCAAGCTCGTAACAGTATTTTGCAAAATCGGGACAAAATAGGGTCTTGTAGGGATGTCGGGACAAGAAGGTCCATGACGATGACAGTCCCGATATATCGGGACGGATGGCAACCCTAAACATGACTAACGAAGCGAAGTACACATGACATTTTTTGCATATCCTATCGCTAAGCACAGATTGTATTGACGGACAGTACAAATCGTATGGAATAGAACGGTAAGGATTTGATGACCGAGGAAGAACATCATCCACTATCAGACTTTGAGCTGCAAAACAGAGATGGAAACTTATGCGACGCTCCATCTGTTGTCTGTTCTGGAATTTTCAGACCTTCCCCTGATTGAACAACTGGTAAGGCGGTGGAAAAAATCTTTCTGTTACTACACTAAAATATGAGCTTCTTGGTTTTGAACAGCACTTTTTTTGTCGGTACATTTTACAATTTGAGTTAAGTCTTTGCTTGTTCGTACATAAACGTCAAACCATTTTTAGGCCTACATAGAAAAGAGTGTCAACATCTTGATCGCCAAAACCGCTAGCGCCATAACTGCGGCTCCAAAACGACCAGTATCCAAACGGCCAGCGCCAAAAGGGCCAGAGCCAAAACAGCCGGCGCCAAAACGGTCATAATCAAAACGACCAGCAGCATTACGGCCAGCAGCAAAACGGCTGTGGCAAAAGGTTACGTAACTGTTTCTCAATAACATTTTCAAGTGCACGTGTCCTCACAATTTTAGAAAAAAAAAGTTCAAAAAAGTTAACACACTAATACATACATAATAGCATATTCTTGACATTATTTCAATAATAGCTTTAGAGTTAGAAAGACTTGACTGGCTAGAGACGGAGATTTTAATTACTAGCCTTTAGTTTTAACAGAGACTATAATTAGAAGGCCGATTGCTCTATTTTTAGAGCGTATATGTTCTTTTTTTTCTGTGCGCATCCAATATCGCTGTCTTAAATGATGTCTACGTTCCTAAGTTTGCTTAAATGTTTCCGCTGTATGAAACGTTCGATTTTAATTTTAATTTTTCATTGAGAAAATCATAGCGATTAAATAGAACGGAAGCAGTCTTTACTTAAAGCATATTATAGTATTTGGTTTGAATGAAGAACCATGATTTAAACACGGAAAATAAGGTTTGTTTACCCGACTAGTCAAACGTGATTACTATAGTATTTATGACATTCAGTTCACAAAGAACTAGCATGCAAGAAAATCTGAAACGATAATTTAAAACAAAAAAAAAAAAGAAATCAACCAGTAAATCAAATAAAAACTTTTTTTTTGTTTTATGTTTTTGGTTATTCTTTTTTTTTATTTTGTCGATTGTGTTGCGTTTATTTTTCTTTCTCTGTCCTTCTATTTTCACATTTGTTTTTTTTTATTTTTTTATGTTGTCCTCATCTCTTTAATGTCCTCATTTTATGTTCTACCCATTTTGTTTTGTTTTTCCCACTTCTGTTGTTTTCATTTCTATCATCCCCATTTGAAATGTTCTATTTCTATTGTCCCCATTTGAAATGTTCTATTTCTATTGTCCCCATTTGAAATGTTCTATTTCTATTGTCCCCATTTGAAATGTTCTATTTCTATTGTCCCCATTTGAAATATTCTATTTCTATTGTCCCCATTTGAAATGTTCTATTTCTATTCTCCCCATTTGAAATGTTCTATTTCTATTGTCCTCATTTGAAATGTTCTATTTCTATTGTCCCCATTTGAAATGTTCTATTTCTATTGTCCCCATTTGAAATATTCTATTTCTATTGTCCCCATTTGAAATGTTCTATTTCTATTGTCCCCATTTGAAATGTTCTATTTCTATTGTCCCCATTTGAAATATTCTATTTCTATTGTCCCCATTTGAAATGTTCTATTTCTATTGTCCCCATTTGAAATGTTCTATTTCTATTGTCCCCATTTGAAATATTCTATTTCTATTGTCCCCATTTGAAATGTTCTATTTCTATTGTCCCCATTTGAAATTTTCTATTTCTATTTTCCACATTTTAAATGTGCTATTTCTATTGTCCACATTTGAAATGTCCTTATCTATTGTCCCCATTTGAAATGTCCTTATTTCTATCATCCCCATTTGAATTTATCCCATTTCCATCGTTCTCTTTTGTATTTCTATCGTCCTCATTTTAAATGTCCTCATTTCTATCGTCACCAATTGATATGTCTCCTTTTTTATCGTCCACATTTCAAATGTTTCCATTTTATTTGTTCTTTTCTTGTTTTCCTCATGCCTTGTTGTCTTCATTTAGTGCTGTTTTTATAAGTTGTTGTTATTTCAGATATCCTTGTTACAGTTGTCATCATTTCTGTCACCCTCATTTCTGTCACCCTCATTTCTATTGCCTGATTTTTACGTTTTCCTTTTATTTTATTTATTATTTATTCCATTATTTTCTTGCCATTTTCTCGCTGAGCTATATATAAATATACATAGAGAGCTCAAGCAATTTAAAATGGGGAACAAAAAAGAGGAGAAAAGGCGGACTTTTTAATATAGATAAGTGCACTGTATTGCACTGAGCTAAATATACAGTGCACTTATCTGATTTTTCTACTAGTGTCTTCATTTTTGTTCTTATTTTTTCTTATAGTAGAAACAAATAGAAGCCATAAATAAGAAGATCTCGTGACGAAATAATTTATCAAAAGACTGGAAAGAAATGTATTGCAATAGGACAATTAATCTGTTTTGCTGACCGACCATTCGCAGTGTTCTATTACAACTAACAAAACATGTTTTGTAATCATATGTTGCTATGGATACGAGAGAACTTCAAATCTGGAATCTTAAATTAAAAGATTATTATGTAGAATGTGTGACCATTACACCATTAGTGACCGTGTAGGAACACAGAGGGCCAAATGATCGAACTCCACCATGGGGGCACATCGCTGTGGTGAGCGTGTGGTCGCCTATTTATTGTATTAGTATTAGCTTACGTCGGTCATTAGGAGACTTTCTGGACTCGCCAACGGTCCAGTTTGATGGTCCAGTTTGATGGTCCAGTTTAATGGTCCAGTTTGGTGGAGGACATGTTCGATTTTGTGTAGACATATAGTCATCACAGCTTTTCGAGAAGAGATTATGTCAACCGTTTACGAACAAAATGCTTTATATAAACCCTTGTATTGTCAAAATCAAGTTTTCATTTGTATCTAATAGTTTGTTATAATACTCTGCCGTATACCGAGATGCTGTTAACACGCTACTGTACCCGTCTGAGCACTGTGTGAGAACCGATGGCGTAGACTAAAAATAGAAGTGGAGGAGGAACAGAAAAGGAAACAGTACCGAGGTTAGACGTAACTTAGAGTGAATTAGACAAAGTGAATAGAAAAAGGTGCCCTGGTCAAAAACAGAAAGGTCTAAGCGTCCTGGCATTGAAAGTGAAACTATAATTTTTGTTCGTTGCTGTATTAATGTTGGTTCATTTTCTTTCCTTTGTTTTATGTGTTTGTATTGTAGGCCTTATAGATAGAACAACAGATGATTTCCCAAGCTAGCCTGACAAACTAGACCGAACAATTATACTGACATAATGGACTTCCATGAGAGACTAACTTAAAAAACTTTAAAACAAAACACTGGAAAGCAAACAGACAGTTAGTAGATTAGTAAATTGATTGATAAAAAGATGGCATGCATTGAATGATTAATTGAGTCATATAATTAAAGAGTAGATTAGAGAAATTATATGGATTATATGGATTAGATAGATTAGATAGATTAGATAGATTAGATAGATTAGATAGATTAGATAGATTAGATAGATTAGATAGATTAGATAGATTAGATAGATTAGATAGATTAGATAGATTAGATAGATTAGATAGATTAGATAGATTAGATAGATTAGATAGATTAGATAGATTAGATAGATTAGATAGATTAGATAGATTAGATAGATTAGATAGATTAGATAGATTAGATAGATTAGATAGATTAGATAGATTAGATAGATTAGATAGATTAGATAGATTAGATAGATTAGATAGATTAGATAGATTAGATAGATTAGATAGATTAGATAGATTAGATAGATTAGATAGATTAGATAGATTAGATAGATTAGATAGATTAGATAGATTAGATAGATTAGATTGATTAGATTGATTAGATTGATTAGATTGATTAGATTAGATAAATTAGATATATAAGATTAGATAGATTAGACAGATTAGATAGGTTAGATAGATTAGATAGATTAGACAGTTTAGACAGTTTAGACAGATACACAGACAGATACATAGCCAGATACATAGACACATATTATATGAATATATAGATTGATTCGATGCATTCATTAATGTAATAACTAAACAAGTATAATTTTATTGAAATATAAATTGACTGATATTCACACAACTTTCCTTTCAACACAGTACATAAAATACCTGGGAAATAAAGAATATATATAATTATAGATCTTAGAGATATTGCAAAATTAAAAGACAATGCTATTTCAGTAAACCATTCAGTATAGTGGACGTGAACATATGATACAGAACCGTCTGGTTTCACTGCCATGGGACATCACTCGGGCATTACGCGCCAACATTGCTACACTCTCGTCTGCAAGGGGAGATGATACACTTGGGTAATAATAGTCTCCCTTCGTTGCGTAGAACTCTTCTTTCGCTTTCTTAAATTTTCGTTTTGTTGTTGATGCGTTTTTTTAAACATGCTGTGAATTTATAAGCACTCATTTAACCTCTAGCTACTAGTTGTTGGGTGAGCAGCCCTATTAGAACCACAGGTGCGTGACCTCTGAACCATGTAAGGTTAATGCCATCGTGTTTTTTTTTTCATCGAATGCATTTGCTGTTTTTTTTAATTTATTTTTGTTGGTTCAAACTACGGAATCGATTTCAAATTAGTGAATAGATTGTTTGGTTTGGTGGAGCAAGAAGAAGATTATTTTAAATCGGGTGCCTTTCACTGTGTTCACTCCCCCCTAAGAAATTGCGTGAAAACACTGGTGTTCAGTACATGTGAATTAGGTTATGAATTCAGAACAGCTAGATCACGACACGAAGGGACATAATTAGAGGTAAGTCTTTAATTACATTGCACTAAGCATAGTGCACTAAATTATACAGAATATATTTTATTTACTTTGAACAAGCTGTTCATTTATATTAATTTGCCTCGCGATTATGTTGATAGGATATTTTATTGTTTTTTTTTAAAAAAACATATATGATCGTCTAATAAAAATATTGAATTACTTTGCAAATTACCTGAATTAAGTTATCAATACAACTGACTTTGTACAAATCGTTTATATTGCCCTAATATTAAAATCGAATCGATTGCGTTGGAGAGCTGTTGTGGAGGCCATATGTTCCACGAGGAACCAAAGGAAATAGGCAAGTAAACAATATTAAACTTAATGGCTCTTTATTATTGTTACACACAATTAAAACATCACGGAGGTAAAGATTTCTTTGGACAATACAATAATAAAGAACAATAAAAAGGCTTGAACGTGTAACGTAATAATGAAAGAAATGGGAAGGTGATGGTAGCCTTAAAACAAATACAGTTTGGTATGCATACTAGAAGAATGAAATGATGGAGATATGACCACAAGATACAATGTATAAAAATGAAAAGATCGGGGGATGAATAATTTAAGTATTTAAATGAGGTGATGGGGATCGATAATGCATACAAAATATTCAGTCAAAATACTCATACATAACAACTTATAGATATGGACCTATTGGGTCTATTTATGCTTCCTTTGACAAAGACATTTTAACAATTTAGACCTTTTTATAATAGCCTATAGTAGTTCGAATTTCAAAAGATATTTTAGCCTTGATAGTCGACTTAATTTTCTATTACAACTTGGAAGAATCCGGTATAAATATGCTAGCGTCAGACAGGACACGTCTAACAAGATGTTCATTTAATTGTACATAAGTACTAAGACTCTTTATTATTATTTTTAGTTTATAAAAAATTATTTATACGTAATCGCTTAGCACGTTAGAAGACTATTGTTTGTATAAACCTGTAACTGGTGGCTACATAAATTCTAACAAATTAACAACAGCAAGTGTTGCTATTTTACCCCAAACTTTTGTTTACGAAAATAATACTTAATTTATTAAATGGAAATCATTTAGGTATTATGACTATTTCTACAGCTTCACATAGTTAAATAAATAAATGAAAATACAGTCATTGAGATCATGTCTAATTAATGTATTAATATTAAAAAATTTTTGCACGATTTTTGATAGACACCCTATTCCTATCCCTAAGTTTTTTTTAAAACGACATTGCGCGTAGAAATCTTAACAAACACCATTTTGACAAGCGACATGATCAAAAGATATGTCACAATAAGAAAATGATGTAAATTATGTGTGTAAATTGAGTTCTGAGTGATTATTGAGAATAATGATGTTTTTGGAGTAGTAGACTCCAACCTGGCACTTTTTTGCATTTCCTTGTGCAAGCACAAACTTGTAACTGTATTTCATCAGTTGTATCAACTGATTAGATTGGTATTAACATTGCTGATATCCACGCCAACCACTGAAAGAGCCTTTTCTGCATTGAAACTTTTAAAAACAAGATTACGTACATCCACTGGAGAGGAATGGATGGTTGATCTGATGGCTAGTTACATAGAAAGTCATTGGCGAAAGAGTTGGATCTTACCGATGTTGTTAATTTCTTTATGCAAATGTCTTCCAGCAGAGTTCAAATATTATAAAACAAAAAAATTTTTTGTTATTTAAAACTCATGTTAATAAAGGTTATTTTGCTTTAAGGGGCCTTTGAAGAGTTCTTTAACAAAAAACAGTATTCAGTTCGTGAAATTTTTGTCATGCGAAAATTCGCCCCCCCCTCCCCCCTGGAAAACATTTTTGGCTACGCCCCTGACTATGACACAATAATTTTCGATAATATATGGATTTATAATTTAAGTTCACTATGTATTTTGTTTGTATTTGAATGCTATGATACATATAGTCGACATTCTAGGTTGTAAAGAAACTTTTAACATATTTCTCAGAGTTCCAGTCTATTCAGGTGAATACTCTGTGATTTATTTTAGCTTATCTAATTGTACTTTATGTTTAAAAAGATGAAATGATATAAACGGAATCTGACCTCATCTTTACTGCTCAAACAATTGAAATGACAATAATATCATCATTATTTAAATATTGTATTATTCATCGATATGTTCATTTTATTTCCTGGAATACTGTGAATGATCTCGTGTTTCTTATTCATACAATTTTATTTTAAATTCAAGCATATTTTGCATCTTCCAAGTTTAATTACCTGTTGTGTTGTTTTTTATCTAGTTTTTTCTTTCCTCCCTCTTATTTCTCCAGTTGTATGACCAAATATTTTGAAAATCCCAGTTTTAACACAAGCATCCTACTTTTTTCCCCCTTTATCCTCTTCTAGTCTTTGAAGCCTTTAACGATTTAACCTTATACACAGTAGCAAATAATCGTGATAGATTTTACTGCCATTATACACAGTAGCAAATAATCGTTATAGATTTTACTGCCATTATACACAGTAGCAAATAATCGTTAAACATTTTACTGCCATTATACACAGTAGCAAATAATCGTTATAGATTTTACTGCCATTATACACAGTATCAAATAATCGTGATAGATTTTACTGCCATTATACACAGTAGCAAATAATCGTTATAGATTTTACTTCCATTAATTCTGCTGAAGATAGAACGCTTTTCACTTTTTTTATTTCCTACCCGGGTATAGTTTTCTGATCTCTATTTAAACTTGGGGCCCTATGGAAACATCCGATATGAAAATGTGTCACCCCCCCCCCCCTTCCACCAGTACCCCCACCCAGTAAATGACGGAGAAACTAATGCCTACATTCCGTTTTGTTAACAGAGAAGAAAAAAAAACTGCAGTGAGAAAGTTTCTTTCGGTATTTAGTTTTTGTTCTTTTTTTTTATTATTTAATTGATTGTATAAAGTCGCTCATCAAACAGGGTTCTTACTCTTTTCAGTAAATAAAATTCCAGACTTTTTTCAGACCTTTTTCAGACTTTCACCAAAAATT
Source organism: Anisus vortex (assembly GCA_949126835.1). Classification (NCBI taxonomy): domain Eukaryota; kingdom Metazoa; phylum Mollusca; class Gastropoda; family Planorbidae; genus Anisus; species Anisus vortex. Next base: position 31,060,032 of record OX421492.1, read on the forward strand.
TCAGACTTAAAAAAAAAGAACAAGGTCTTTAATACACAAGTTGTATATAGACACTAAAAATAATTGCTAACTATACAATTAAAAAGCAGAATAACGATACTGTATAAAAGCACCATTAAGCGTATCTCTTTCTTTCTATGGTGGTTTTGAATTACAGAAATTCTAAAACAAGTGCCATGAATACTGTTACTGAACATGAAGTAATAAACTCTGTAAAAATAATAAAAGCATGTGAAATTATGTCCTATCAATTAAAACTAAAGAAAAAAAGATAATAGTAATAATTTAACACAATTATTTAAACCAGCTATACTAAAGTTACTATATTTATAGCTTCCATTTATAAGCTATCTTTTAAAATAAACTTCAATAGATTATCGGTCAAGAAAGCACTATAGCGTACGTTAATAAGCCTACTGTAAGGTCACCGTAAGATCTAGATGTAGGCTCAATCGGGGAGACGAAAATCAAAGAAGGTGCAACCAGTAGAGTAGGCTAATTCTGAACTGCCACACTGGTGCATATAATTTCTCCCTATAGGCCTACCTAGTAGGCCTAAAGTAAAGTGGTGAAGGAGGTCTGAACAAGATTAGGTGGGCCTGTAACTAACAATAGGTGATCTTCAGACATTTTAACCCCCCCCCTCCGCATTTTCTTTAAAATGGATAGCGGTGTAGCTTACTTACAGGCAAAGACTAAAGCCTAATTGTCACTAAATGACTAGAACTTCTAGTAAAAGTGTAACCCTCTCGGGAATTTTTTTCCTTATTTAGGCCTAATATGAACTTAAAATTATTTAAATGCTTTTGGTAAATTCGTAACGATTTTATATTTAGCCAATTTATGTCTAAAACATAAATCTAATCAGATATTTTCAGCATTGTGCGCATTTCATCTTCATCAATTTATCGGGATAATAAAATTACTTGGTTTTGTCAAAAGTCTGATTAGACCCACGCCCGCCGACGTCGGCTACATCGCGGCTTAAATTTGAACCAAAATTGTCCGCGAAAAACATGCATGTGCCACTCAAAAAAAATAATTCCATTACAATATTATGTTCAGCTCATTGTCTACCGCATTTTCTAATTAGGCCTACTGTTTTAAAATTGTACGCATAATTGATAAAACGACGTACGCGGACATCGCAAACGGCTCGTCTCGTAGTGCTAGGCATGAACCAGGCTAAATGCTGGAATTGTTACTAGGCCTTCCTACATTATACATAATAGTTTCTTAAATGTCACCATTTTCTTTTTTAATTAATAAAAAATGGCCTTTTTCTGTGCATTTTAATCAAGGGCATAAATATATTCCAAAATAAATTAAATCAGCAAAATGTGTCGGGACTCCACGTAGCCTACTAGCCTAGACTATTGGCGCCATAGTAGCCTAAGCAGGCATTTTACATAATGGTCGCAAAAAAAAGAGAATACGATCATGGAAGAATTGAAAATGTATAGTTTAGGCCTAAAGCCTATCTTAAATATAGGCCTTAGCTTGTAGTAGGCTAGGCCTAATTTAAGATAACGAACGCAAATTTTTTTTACATAGACCGTGTTTAGCAGACCGGGTCCGGTGATTAACTGAAATATTTTTACACATCCGATCGGTTGATCGTCAAATTTTATGACATTTTAGGAGGAATACATCCTATAGGCCTACAGTAGCCTATACCCTCACCTATTCGCGGGCTTGGCTCTTAAATTGACGGAATCGCATCGTATGCCCCGTAGGCCTATACCGGGCTAGCACCCTAACGTCATAAAAACGAATGCCTGGTAAAACGGGTTTTAAATTTTTTCAATTTTTGTCAATTCTAATACATATAGGCCTACATAATAATGTTGTCCGCATAAAAATGACTTTACGGTAGAGTAACACAGAATGGGTAACTATGCTATGCGGTGTTAGGCTACGTGTAGGACTAGGCCTACTGTCCTCCTGTAATAAAGTTTCTTTTTTATTAAAATAAAGTAGGCCCTATTGTTGCAGTACAAAATTAAAATGTGTTTAGATTATCGTTACTACTTTAGTGAAATACATAACTGCATGCAATAGGCCTATTAGGCTACTACATTTTTAGGCCTACTGTATTAATGAGTTAGAGTGTGTTTAGAAAGTGTTTGGGAAGCATTTAGTACCGTAAATAATCTCATACATAGGTGTATTAAAACCGCATACACTATTCGCGGTTTTTCGCATTTCGCGGGGAGGTAAAGGTATTTTTAAAAATAACTTTTTGACCTTTCCTTCAGAAGGCCGCGGGAACTTCTTTAAAACGCTTACTAAACCCAACGTGACAACTCGCAAAAGCGGAGAGGGGGCGGAGTCTGCTATCTCCTGGTACCGTAGTTGACACTCACAAACGTCATGCTGCTTACGTTTTTATTTGAGCCAAAAAATTAAGAGGGAGGGGAAGGAAGAAGGTTGGATACAAAAGGACTTGGTTACAAAAAGACTCAAGAACCGTTTTTTTTTCGATTCCAGACTTTTACCCTAAAAATTTCAGACTTTTTAAAGACAAAAAAATAAAATTTAAGACTTTTGAGGGTCTGGAAAACCAAAATCGGATTTTTCAGACTTTTTGTTCTCAATAGACGAAGAAGAAGGACTATGGAAATAATTTTACTTGGGACATCAGCGTGCTTGAGAAGTTTGGGCGGGATTCCATCTAGACCAGCAGCTCTTTCGTACTTGAGAGCTTTTATCGCGTTTCTTATCTACAGTGATTGTGTCCAGGGTCACAGCTAAGTCTGGTTTCGGGGTGAGCATATTTTAGTCAAAAGTGGCAATAGAATCAGATTGTATGAGGACGCCTTTAAAGTGTTCAATCCAGAATCTATCTCTTTCTTGCTGTGTGAGCAGAGGTTTTCAATTTTTGTCTCTCAAAAGATGCGATACAAAGATCTGGAGTCGTGCCTGATTGCGGCTTCTTCAGCTTTATTCGTTCGTTAGTGCCCCTTTTGTTTTGGTCCCTTTCCTACAGACCAGTCCAATTTAATTATCCAATTAGGTTAGAGCTGTCAGAGGGTCATCGGAACACTCAAGCTGTCACACCACGTCAAGGTAGAAGCACCAGGTGACAGTTATAGTTATCAAGAACTAGCATGTTTGGATTTCTCCAGTGGATCTCTCCAATGGATTTCTCCAAACATGCCAGTCTGCCTTGGAAGGAAAAGCACAAAAAGGTTTTTCTTCGTTGATTTCCCAGCACGGTTTGAGTGTCTTCCTTGGCGATAACTAACATTCCCAGAGCCATGGATAGCTACAGGGCCAACAAAGTTGAAAGAATCAAACACAAAACACCGTAGAGTTGGCCAATAGGTCAACTTTGCTGCAGCGAAGGCTTCCGGCGGCTCTTGAAATGACCAGCAATACCAAGTCAAGTTCGCGAACATTCTAAAATGTTCGTTTTTTAAAACTTGGTATTGAGTGACGTAATAAATACTTCGGTTAATTATAACGTTATAACCTGAACGCCCGAGAGAGCATTCGGTCATTTACAGTCCAATGAAAAGTAGAATTTTAAGAAATTTGTGTGCGTCGTGCTATTGTTTCGTGTCTAAAAGAGCTGGATACTTTTCACTAACAAAAAGTATTTAAATTATAACAAAAGAAAAAGTCCCTATATAAATATAAAGCCAATGAAAAAAAAAAGCCATTTTTTAAATATTTTTTTTTACCTGACGATATGTATCTTTACTGAATGACTGAATGCTAAACAAAAAATATTTTTGATATAAAAATAATCTATAAAGAATGCATGGGCGAAAAACACCGAAAAAAATACAATCTATTGCAGACATGTTTCCATAGTAAGCATAACATGCAAAATATTTGAGCATATATTGTAGTATAGTAAATTACCGGTAGGCCTACCTAGACAAACACAAAGCACTGTGCCTACACCTAGGCCTACATGGCTTCAAGAGAAACAGATCATGTGAAACACAGTTAATAGCTTTAATAGTTTAAAGCATTAGATGATAAAAACCGTATTGATGCTATATTACTACATTTTTCCAAAACATTCGATAAAGTTCACAATATAGTTTTTATTTTGCCAAAAAGAGCAGCAAGGTTCGTTACTACCGATTATTAGCAAGAAACAAGAGTAACAACAATAATCAAATCACTAAACATAGAAATACTAGAGGACAGAAGAACTAAGACTTTAAGTAAAGTAGTAATCATCAATATGCATAATTACCGTGAGTTCGGTATTTTTTTTTTTTTTTTTCTGTTTGATAGTATTTTTGTTAATTTAATATTACTAATAACAAGTCATGTCAACTTAACTGTTGCTACATTTTAATGCCAGAAACTTGACAGCAACAATTAGTATACATATGCCAGGGTCAGGGCGACCATAAACAATAAAAAAGAACAAATACTAATTACCAAAAAGAAACGTTCTCACTCCAGTTTTTATCGTAAAGTTGTCTTTTTTTTTCTTTCTCTGTTAACAAAACACATTGTGTTCATTCGTTTCTCCGTCATTTTGACGGGAATAATCACTAGTTGTATTAGATTGATGTTGTCAGGGCTGGATTAACCATTAGGCAAACATGGCACATGCTTAGGGCACCAAGCGTTTGGGGGAGGGCACCACAAGGCCTCAAGAAAAATGTGTAGCCTATATTGTAAAAGCTAAGAGCAGAAAATTGACGAATTATTTAGTTTCAGTTAAGCAACAGGTGGAACAGGATTTTACTGACACCAACAATCCTTTGCTTGGATCAATGCATATACATCATCTTACTGATCTAATGTGACACAATCAATAAATGCACTACCATTTTTCTATTACAGTATTTGGTTTTAGTTTTAAAAAGATATAAATATTCTCACACCTTCTTCCTAACAACTTCCTGTTGAAAATGTTTTATCATCATATTGTTTTTTAAGCAAAGATTAAATAAACTTGAATTTATGGCTTCCTAACAAACAGAGTAACCAGGCCATGGTTTTCAAGTACAAACTGAAGGTAAAAATATTTTTGTTGTTGCAACAAAAAAAAAACAGAAAACAAATTTCAATTTCTAGAGGTAAATTAATGTGTCCATCAGACCTTCAACAACAAACTTCCATCTAGTTCTTTGGTACTTTTGTATTTTAAGAGTTAATTCAGTAACAAGATATACACATGTTTTTCTAAAAAATAAAAAAAATTACACAAATTATGTTTTTCTTTATGTGTGCAAATATATGAGTACCTATGTATTGATATATTCAGGGGAGGGGAATAATATTGTAATTACTGTATCAATGAAATGAGCTGGACAGTAAAATAACAACTTTATTACTGTACAGTCAAGGTGATTTAAGGGCATTATCTTTCACAAAGGGTGAACACTTTCATGGCACATTTCTATGTCACCAAATTTTCAAGAAAGACATAAAAGAGCCAACAATAATGACATTAGTTGACTTCATAATAAGCAACCATAGGAAATGTAATTACTGCCTCTTTCATCAATTTTTATGATAGAACATAAAAATAAATTTTATGTTTAACATGGGTGTATATTCATTGATTTAGTAATGAGATCACAGCACATACATTTTTACTGCAAAATTGGTTTTCATTATAAAGGTGAAATATTTCATTATTCAAACTGTCATACTTTATATGGCTAGATATACTGTTATAAACCATCTATGCCTGAACTTGAAAACTTATATTACAGTGTACAAAGTCATCAACTTGTTTCAGTTAGTACAAATGAATAGAATCTTTATTTATTACAAACTAAGCAAAAATGGTAAATAGTATTATAACAATAAAAGAAAGTTTGAAGAATGGAAGAGAATAAATTATATAGCGTTATCAAATCAGAAGTTCTGTTTAAACCAAGAAAGAAAGTGTTTACTGAACTATTGGCCTTTCTTTCAAGTACAACATAATGCTGTAATGTAGACACGCATAAAGTAAATGTCAATATTTTATTCAATTGAGTAAAAAGACTAATCAGAAAAATAAAGCAGATATATGAAAGTATAAATACAGGTAATCACAGAATAGCACTAATGTAGGAAACCAATATCCTGTTTGTGTAGAGAATATCTAAACTTGCTGTCAATATACAAAAAATCTTAAGATACAGTTCAGATCTTGAAGTTAGTGGATATACAGCATCAAAAACAGGCTTCTACAAGGTTGGGTCCGATGTGCCAAGAATGATTTTTGATTGAACAAGATGTGTTGGGCTGATTGGCTGAACTCAACAACATTCTCCTAAAGAAACAGTAGCACCCCATTCCACATTTTGCATAATATTCATTTTTTGCTCTCTGAGTATAATGGTCTATGGTAAGAACATTAACAATAATAAGTTCACCTAGATAATAATAATATGAATATTCACATTTATAACTATATAATTTAAGTAGTGCCCAAATACATGTAACTACAATTAACAAAATAATAATTGATATCTAATACATGTAACTACAAATGTACAAAATATTCACAATATAACAGGTAAAATAACCTAAATAAAAATAATATTGTGCTTTGCAGTGCTACTGTAATAATATTATCTAGAATTTACATTGCTATTAATTATAGTAAAATTATTGTGTATTGGCATTAATGAAAATGTACTTCCAGTAATCACAATGAAAATGTACTTCCAATACTGATAATAATTACATCCATTTCAATTGCTCATAAGAATAATATCATAGTGGCTTATGATAACATTAATCTAATTGTTATATGCCATCCTCAATAATAATAATAATATTATCTATGTGCTACCATTGGTAATAATAAGATTGTACATTGCTTTGCGGAAAATAATTGTGCAACCTATATAGTAATAATAAGTCATAATAGCAAAAATTGACTTGCACTTGCTTTAAACTCTACTATAAAATTGCTAATAATAATAAAATAAACAAGCCATAATAGAAAATGTGTCTTGGCTTAGCATACTTGTTGACATTCTAGCATTTTGCATTCTGAATTATAAACATTTTACTACAGCATAGGATTAAAAAAAAAAAAAAAAAGTTGCTGTGATATTATATGACTGCTCATTCTGTATTTAATAAATATTGTCATTCAGTAATATAAAAATGCTCATTCAGTAATTAATAAATATTGCCATCCAGTATAGGAATAAAACATTGCTGTACTATAAAATAGTGCATTATAATAATTGTACTGTACTATAATATAATAAATCTTGACATTCATAATAAACAATAATGGAGTCAAAGGTTCAATTACTCTATGATGAGGCTGAATTGTTGGCAAAAAAATATGGTATTACTGATAAGAAGGAATATCAGGAATTTGTTGAAAATAAAGTTAAACAATTGAAAAAAGAATTAGCAGATAAGGAAAGAGATGAGCGAGCAGAATTAAGGGCTCATGAAATTAAACAAAAAGAACTTGATAATGAAATTAAACAAAAAGAACTAGAAATGAATAAAGAAAAAGAATTGAAAGCACTAGAATTAAAAGAAAAAGAATTACAATTGAATAAAGAAAAAGAAATTCAATTGAGAGAAACACAACTAAAATTAACTCATGAATTGGAGTTGGCTAAATTACAAAATACTAAAGTTGAGCAAACAAATAATGAAAAATCAAAACATAGTGTAAGATTTAAAATGCCTCCTTTTGATGGGAAAGAGAAAATTGTTGATTTTCTAAATTTATTTGAAGCAACATGTAAAGGATATGGGATTCCCATTTCAGAATATTACATTCACCTTATCCCACAATTGAAAGATAAGGGTAGGGAAGCACTATCACATATTGATAAAGAAATAACTGATTATGCCATTATCAAAGAACAGTTAATTAAATTCTTTATCCACTCTGAGGATTATTACAGACAAAAGTTCCATAACTTTATCTTAACAGACAAGATAGAACCGAGAGCTTTTGTGTCTGAAGTGAAAACATTTTTACTTACCTGGTTAGACTTAGTAAAAATAGATACCAAAAATCCTAATGAGATTATAGAAATCATGGTTGTTGATAAAGTATTAGAACAAGCTTCTAAACCATTGTTTACTCACATTATGGAAAGAAAAGTTAAGACAGTAGAAAATTTGATAGATGCAATCTCAAATTTTAAGGATAGTCATCCTAATGTAGAACTGACTAAACAAAATCAAACAGTAAATACAATTCAACATAGAAGAAGGAGCTATTCACCTCCTAGGTCTAGACATAATCAATTTGGCAATAGAAAAAAATTTGGTAATCAACCAAAATCTAATAATTATAGATGTATTTTTTGCAATGGTACAAACCATTCATCAGAATATTGTTACAGAAATAACAATGCAAGAGGTAGAAATTTCAATCCAAACTTCAATAGATCAAATGTTGATCATAGAGGTTTTTCAAATCAAAATTTTTCTAATTTTGATAATAGAAACAGAAATATGCCAAATCAGAATTTTTCCAATAACAATGTGCCAAATCAACATGTTGGAAGACAAGATTTTCCTAATACTCAAAACAGACCTCAATCAAATTTCCAAAATAGAAGAAATAGAGGAAAACTTAACAATTCCACATCTCAATCTAATAATGTCATATTTGAAAACAGGGGTCAGTTAATACTTTTTCCTGCTTATGTGGAAGGAAAGACCACTTACTGTCTAAGAGACACCGGAAGTAGTATAATATGTATAGATGAAAGTATCATTCCAAATCAGAAACCCACCAATATAATAAGAGTGGATACAATAAAACTTGGAAATGGTTCCACTGTAAATTGTCCTGTCACTATAATAGACATTGATTGTCCTTGGCTCACTGGAAAAGCAGAGGCAGCCATAATGAAAAACTGTGTTGCACCTTTAATTATTGGTAATTCTTTCAATGTCAAACATGATAATAGTTTTGACATTTTTCAAAAATGGATGAATGAAAAATCCAATGACTTGAATTTGAAACCTGTTCTATTGCAAAATGAGAAGTTAGTAGATTTACCAGAACAAGAATTTTACCCTGCTCTACAAACTTTTAATTTCTTACAAACCATAGGAAAGTCAGAAAATAATATTCTCAATGAGACACCTAATATTGACTTATCCATAAATAATGAAAAGGATAATCCTATTCCCAAATGGAATGGAACAGAAAAACTAGAACAGTATGTAAGCAAATTTGAGAGTCAATGTGAAATAAACAATGTACCAAAAGAATTACATGCTATTTCACTATGTAGACATTTAGAAGGTCATAAACAAATATTCAACATTGCTAAAAATCAAATATCTGATTTTACTAAAATGAAGAGTGAGATATTATCATACATTGATAGTCCTCATAAAAAGGAAACCCAAATGAAAAAAACAGAAAATATAAGTTTAATAAACATGCCTTTTGATGAGCTAACTCTAAAACAAGAACAGAAAGAAGATCCATACATAATTAAAATGGTATCAGAAATTGAAAAAGGTCAGGTTAAAAATAAAAACATTGAAATAATAAATGGAATTCTCTGTAGAAAGGACACTAAATTAGATGTAACTCAAATAGTTATACCTAAAACATTAACTGTCAAAGTAATGCAAATTTCGCATAACAATGCATTGTCAGGTCATTTGAGTAGCAAGAAAACAGTTTGTAAACTCAAAAGGAATTTCTGGTGGCCTAAAATGGAAAAAGATTTGAAAACATTTATTAAAAGCTGTGATACCTGTCTTAGACATAATAAAAAAGATTCTAAACATAAGGCTCCAATACAAATGACAGATACCATAAACAAACCTTTTTACAAGATAGCAGTTGATATAATAGGGCCCATGAAGCAGACTAAAACTACCAAAGCAAAGTTTGCCTTAACCATTATAGACATGGGGAGTAGATGGATAGAGGTAGTTCCATTAAGGGAAATAACTGCAGAAAGGGTCTGTAATGCTCTTTTACCTATCTTTTGTCGTTTCGGTTTTCCAAAGTTCATATTGAGTGACAATGGAACTCAATTCAAATCAAGCCTTACTCAAGCTTTTGCACAAATGTTAAAAATCACTCAAATTTTTAGTTCTATATACCATCCTGAATCAAATGGTATGATAGAAAGGGCTAATCAAACAATAAAACAAATGATAACAAAAGTGTGTGAAGACCATCCATTTGAATGGGATGATTACCTTCCAGCTATTTTGTTTGCTTATAGACAATCGGTTCATGAAAGCACAGGTTTTTCACCATTTGAATTAGTGCTTGGCAAAAATCCCAATGGACCATTGGATAATTTCAAATCAGAATTATTAGGACTTAAAGAAAAAAAAATGTCTCCATTTGACTTAGTCAATAAAACTGAAAAACATATGAAAACAGCTTATGAATTTGCTGTACAAAAAAATGAAGAAATCAAATCTAAAACTTTAATCAGAGAAAATATTCATAAGAACATGAGAAAACTAGAAGTTGGTAATAAAGTACTTGTTTATTTGCCAATTGGCAGTGGCAATACTATGGAATGGAGAGGACCTTTTGAAATAATATTTAAGCTGTCTGATGTATTTTACAAGGTTAACATTAATAACAAAGAAAAAATTGTTCATTTAAACAATTTGAGAACTTATGAAGAAAACAAAGTAATTGAAAATAAATCAGAAGATGAAATGATATTTGAAAATAAATCAGAAGATGATTTGATAATTGAAAATAAATCAGAAGATGATATCAATATATCAGAACATGCAAAAATGACATTAAATAAATGTTGTGCAATTCTAAAAAGCTATAATAGGGAAAATAAAAGCAAAATAATTGAAATTGAAAATAAACCAGACAATGATATTAGTAAATCTGAACATAGAAAAATAACATTGAGAAAATGTTGTGAAATTCTAAGGAATTTTAGCAGAGAACTCAGGTATAATCAATAAAATTATACATAGGAATAAATAAATTTATGAATGAGATATGATATTTTCAGTAACAGGTATAATGACATGATAACAATTTTTTTTTTCTTTGTAAAGAACAAATATGTAAATATGGATACTGGTATATAATAATCTAATTGATGAAAATAATAATTATCAGTTGGAAATTTTTTTTATGTAGCCTCTGAACAGTTTGGTAAGACTGTTAAGCACATAAATTTTGTGGCCTCTGAACAGTGAATCTGTTATGCCATATGTTAATATTAATATGCCTATGTAAGTCTTTAAAAAAAGCATTAGATGAATTGAAATAAGAATGATATAATAATGAAATGCCTATGTAAGACTCTAAAGTCAGAGCATTAGATGATAATATTGTATTGTATTCATGTAAGACTAAAGATAGCATTGAAGCCAATAAATAAATGATACATATAAGACTCACAGGAATATGAGCAGTGTAATATAATGATATATTTGAAGGGAAGACTTGAATAATTTGTGTAATATTTTATTGTAAACTAAGATGGAAGATAATCATGTTACATTGTAAGTAATGTTATTGAGAATATCAATCTATAACAATCAATAATAATCAATAAAAATCAAGAATAATCAATAAAAATATCAATACAAAATTACAATTGAAAAAACCGACATTAGTATTATATTAATTTTGTTGTATAAAATAATAAATGTTGTATGAAAAAATTTTCATGGAATCTATTTAGATTTTGTGAGATAAAGATAATAGATAATCTCGACAGCCTTGATGAGTATTTAGCATAATTATTATCGATACACATCACTGATATCCAATAGTTTATCTCAGTATTACTGAAGTTGATTAGACAATACCTAAAGATAGTTGTCTATGACTAATTGTCATATAAACATTAGACATTATTCTTTGTGTCATATTTCTGCCTATAAATATGTTTTTTTGATTGTTTGTACATATATTAAATGAATTTTTTTTCTCTATGTATTATTAAATGAATGATTATATGCATTAATTAAGATTAAGATAATTTTTTTCATTATGGTAAACATTTTTCGTATCAAAAATAATAATAAATTATTATTTTTTCTCTGTGGTTGGGGGGTATGCTATGAAGCCATAAAATAATATATAGGTAGTAGCTATATTAATAATTAAAAAGTCGAAATAAAACCCATTTTTGGATATTAAGAAAACCTATATCGGAAGTAGATATAGTTAAGTGACGGTCCATGCGGTCGGCAGTCTTTTCTCATAACTCACAAGGAACGCAGGCATTATTTTAGACTCAGGAAAAATAAATAAAATTGTGTATTATGTTGATACTATAAAGCTATATTTGTTCATTGGATGTGAAGTGTCAACTGTTAATGAATTGTTATTAAATAATATGCTGCAATAAGTCGTTCTTTTATTATTTACAAGTTTGGAAGTTATATTGTGGTGATGTCGTCCATTTTGATGTTCAAACCAATCAAATAATTCAGCTACTACAACTCAAATACTCTGAGAAGACTGGTGGTAATGTTTGATAGTCCAATAATAATAATAGGACATCAACAAGAAAGCATCCAGATATTGCTAGATGTCAATAGTTTCTTTTACAACTGATGGGGTGACAGTGGGAAATACAGTCCAGCATTAGCTTTTTGCAAGAGAAAGACAGTAGCCAAAGTGACTTCAGGGTATTCTAATAGATTACAGGGAGATGCCTTCACATGGTGAGAGGAATGGAAAAATATTGAATGGGTCGATAAGCTGATCAAAATTGTTTCTGTACAAAATTATTTCTGCACAGCTCTCCCAAACATTTGCTAGCCTAGGTTCAACCTGCATCCAATACAATTACAATGATGGAGAAAAGAATAGAATTTAAAAAAATCAACAAAAGTAAATAAAACTTTAATAAGTTAATTTTACATTAATGAAAAATTTCACCGAGTGTATCAAAGAGTTCTTACTCTTAAAATCATTTTGATATTCAAAATTTCCCCAAACTTTACAAAAATTCACAAAACTATATATGTGTGAAATTTCTAAATGGTAACTACATGTACTATTGGTTAATAGTTAGTCTATATAGAAATTTTATTTCAGGACATTTTTTCAGTACTCATAAATAATAATTCTGAAAAGAAAAAAGATAAACCTTGCTAATAATTAAGAAATCCTTAATTTAACAGCATAGATCTAGTTTTTCCCTTAAAAAATGTTGAAATAAATATTATTTACGCTGTTTTGTTCATAATAATGATTGTAAAATTCATCAACCTACATAAACCTTAGTCAGTTTTCCCACACTTCCCGAACATATATCAACACTTTTGAAAGTCTCTCTCCAAAATGCATTAAAACAGGAATATTTCATTAACAAAGATTAATTTTTTTCTGTGTCTTTTGAAGTATAATATGTTAAAAAATACTCCTTCTTTAAAAATACATAAACAACTATTATTGTAGACTTTGCTAATTCACTGCTAAAGAAAAATCACCAAATCTTAATCACTAGAAAAAGTTCACGACATTAAAATGTAAAACATTTCATAACATAATGCTGCTTAAGAAATAAAACTTTTTGATTCTCTTCTATGACAGTGACATAATATAAAGTTACTATAAAAAAGATATGAGGAGATTTCATCCAACAGAATACAATACAGTTTTTGTCATTGTATACTTTAAATAAAATCAAGTATATATATTTTGCAGCTGACCACAAATCATTCATAAAATGACAATGGGCCGAACATAATACATAACAATGATAAAACATTTAAATAATTGAGAGTTTTGCTCAGAGATGCACTCATTAAATGACATGCAAAAAAACAAATAAGAAAATAAAAATTTCATTATTTATAAAGAAAAAACAAATTTGTACCAGAAAAACAGACAATTTGAGTACTTGAAGAGTCATTTGAAAAGGTCATACAAAAATTATACATAGGAAATGAAAATATTATAAATAAATATTTGGTAAAGTATATGTTAACCCATAAAATAAAATGCAAGTGTTTGGTATGTGTATTGTGTAAGTTTTTGCTTTATATGCTGTGTGTGTATTCAGTATATGTTCTGTGTATGTCATGTATTTATGTGCATTACAAATGAGTTTAAGTCTTGGTCGTGATTTTTTTCTCCCCTTCCAACTTTTTCAGATAAGCTTCATGGTCTTCAAACTGTAAACACCAGGGCGTGAAGTCAAGGTCACACTGCAGGTAAACATTGAGCACTGTGACAGGGGCACCGTCAATAACAATGTCATGTGAACTGTCTACATCATACTTCACAGTGGAGATGCCAGTCTCTCTGTCTAGTCTGCGAGTTTTCTAAAGGATAAAACAATGAGCGATATTTCAACATATTTAATGCAAAAAGAGATCCTTTGATTAATAAAACAATAACAGCACTGGCAGGACTTTGTGAAACACAAAATCAGATTTATTATTTCTAAATCCCCAGGAATTATTAACTTGTATTGGGGCCTCCACAAAGTACTGTTTTAAACTCCATGAAATAATATTAAGTCAGAAGTACAAGTTAACGAAATGTTTGGAAGTATATCAGTAAAATCATACAATTTTTAATTTGACTTTTAAAACTAAGAATTCTGTAAGGGGTAAAATTATAATTTTAAATTGTTTCACGAATATTATGTTGTACAAACAAAAAAGTAAATTTCATTCAACTCTGCAAGTCATGCTAAATCAGGTTTTTGGTTTACACATAACAATGCAACCATAGTTAATGTAGCTAGGTCAGTAGCAAGGAAAGTTGGCCACTTACAAGTAAACTTTTACACAAAGATGCAGGAACATCTCTAGCAATGAGTAACTATATTTTCTTATATGTGTATGTTTGATATGGGAAAAAAACACACTTACCTCTGACTGATTAAAGAATCTGTTATAATCTCTTGGTCGTTTCTTTCTATCATGTACATGTTTAAATGACTGATAACCAGTTGTCAAATTCCCAGGTCGATGTAACTGTAGAGTGTTAGAGAGCAATATTCATTTGCATGTTTGAAATGTACATCCAAAATGTTTTATAAGCAAATGTAAGGATGTGTTGTAAATAAAACTACTTTAAACGTTCCACTTACTGTAAATTTGGCTTTCTTCATACGTACAAAAAACTCATCATCCTCTCTGCCCCATCCCCAGTATTTATTGGAAAGTCCATTTAGCTAAAAATAGAAAAATCAATGAAATAATGAAATATTAAGTAAAAGAAAATTGTGAGCAAACTATTTTTCTTAATTAGTCCTTGATTATAATAATGAAATATGTTAGTAATTGATAAAAAAAAATGTCCATTAATATAATAACCTTACAGCTATTATTTTCAAATAAATGGGAAGAAATCTGCATTATCAAAAACTAGTTGAAGAAGAAGAAAGATACTTATTTTTTCAAATTGTTAAAAGTAAAATGAATATAGAAGGTAATTAGAGAGATGGCAAATAATGTTAGATTACCTTCTCAAAATCTGTGCTCCTTATCAGTAGTATGCCTCCTGCGTAATTATTGTAATGGTATATAGGGTGCAAGTGAGGAGCAGCTAAGTGATACGGATGACTTTCTTCAGGGAACAGGTACAACAGCTCATCATTCACAGGAAGGAGATCTACATCGTGCATGGCTATATAATCACACTGGCTTCTTGATTCAAGAAATCCAACATTTATTAAGGAGGCTCTGTTAAATCTAATAAAATAAATACAGAAAGATAAAGTCACTGTAAAGCATACAAAAAGGGAGGAGGGGAAAGGGAAAGAAAAAAAAGAGTTAAATTTCATAATTGAGTTATTATATGCAGTATCAGTAATAAGTATGTATTATTTCCCCTTATCAATAGTTTATAGCCCATAAAGGCATGGGGATTCATATGTCTTCTGAATACTCTTGAATGTAGCCAATGTAAAATATAAAGCATATAAAATTAATATCTTGAATATGGACAATGTATTCTTAATATCTTGAATATGGACAATACTAGTGCTAACACATAATTTCTGCTTTTATCATTAATACACATCTTATGTAATTTAACTCTTTACTCTGAACGTCTGTCAAACTTATGTGATTGTTTTTATGGCTAGGAAACCTGGAGGGTGACTTAAACAAATACCAGCAAACTCCAATTTTTTTTTTTTTAAATGCCTCAGATGCATATTAAAAATTAGATGGCCGATGAAGGTATCAAGAGACCAGCTGTGGGATCCATCCATGCAAAAGCCAAACAGGGAAGGAGATTGGAAGACACTAGTGGGGATGGAATGGGCACACCCTGAGAAGACTTGAATGTAATGTGGACAGACAGGCACTAGACTGGAAGACCCAGGGGAAGAGAAAAGTGGGCAGACCTGGAGAAGGTTGGTTGTTCATGAGGCAAAGGCTGCTGGTCTCACATGGACCCACCTGAAGAGAGCTGCCCAAGATTGAGACTTATGCAGAGGTGTAATTATGGCCCTTTTCTCCAATGGGAACCCCAGGGATTAATGTGCATGTAATGATGTAATCACAAAAGTTCTAACACATTTAATTATAATCCCCTTATATTCAGACAATAAAAAAAAAAGGTAATGCATTTGCCTTCAAACCTTTAAAAAATTCTGGCTTATCTTTTAACAGGATGATTTTTGGGTTAACTCATTTGAGGCTAAGTTTACTTTTAACAGGACTGAGTATTTTCAGCAAAATTTGGTGGTTTCTTTATTAAAGAGAGCCAAAAAAAATCAATATATATATATATATATATTCCAAAGTTAGTTAATGAAATGGCTCTGCTGTGTTTGATAATGTTTAAAGACCACCACTGCATTATCTCAAACATCTCAAAATCAAGTTCTGACAAATGTGAATATGAATCCTAAATTATTATTGACAGAAAAATGTCCTGATAGTCAAGCTATGACTCAATAATTGAAACTATAAACAGGTGACAATTATAAGCAGCTTGCTATGGCTTCAATGTACTGTGAATTGTAAACATGTATAGAAGAATTGTGCCAAAGTAAAACTGTACTTTAAGTAAAGCTTCTGCTGTTAGCCTGGCTCACAATTGAATTGCCTGGCAATATTTATTGACAAAATATGTTAGACAACCTCTAACCCTATATTTTCACTTCACTAGTGTTTAGTCTCCATGCCTTTACGTTAGTTTGACTCTAAAAGAGTTAATAATCCCAATGCTAGATTACTCCAACTTATTGTAATAAAATTTATGTCCATTGGAAGATTAGGTATTAATAGATTAGACAGTAGGTAGTAAGCTTTATTTTACCTGTATCTGTCCATCTGATTCACCACCATGATCTTATACTCTACATCCTGCTTGTCTAGAAATGTCCTCATGTAAGGAGCAAACTCCAGTAGCTCTTCAAATCTATCTCTAAAAGGTATGACGATGCACAGTCTGTGAGCTGAACTGTCCTTGCTGTCTTTTGCTGAAATAACAATATCATTGTACAGCCACGGATCACAGATATAATTAAGGCTATATCTGAAGTTTGGTAACATTTATTTTGAAATATATTTAGTTATTCATAAAAAAAAAAAGAAAATGTGTTCATGGTATCAAATAAATCAAAGTTTTGTAACAGTTTTATTCAGACTAGTCACATATTGAGGAGAATATTATATAAACCATGACAACATCTTTAAAAAAAAAAGATGTTCATGGTGTGACAAATGGATGGGGAAAGGGGAATTTATATTTACCCTTTATTTTAAGTTAATCATAACCACACAACCAGTTGTGGCATGACTGACATTTCAATTAGTGAATGATGCCCCCCCCCCTTCCGATTTCATGGTCAACAGGTTGCATATGATTCTGTCACAAAATGTGTTGCCCATGATAACGCCAGAACTGCCCATGATAATAGCTCTAAACTAATGGCTACTAAACTAATAACAACATTTAAGTACAGTGGTACCTCGGCTTACAGACACCTCAGGTTACTAATGTTTCAGGTTACGAACAAAAAAATTGAAAATTTTTAGTTTTGGGTAACAAACAGTGCCTAGGGTTACGAACGAAGGTGAGAGACAGATAGGAAGGTTTAACATTGAAGACAAGCAGCCGCTTACAAAACAAATGAAGACCACGCAGTACTAACATGCACAACCTCAATTTCATTGGCCTTATCACAGCAGTAAAAAGATTTTGTAGCAGTGGCACTGTGTTCAGTTTATCTCTATCATTGTTTTCTTTTGTTAACCCCATCCATTATTGGTTCAAAGAAAGGTAGTGGGGCCGATAGGAAGCACACATGTGTAACAGTGGAAGCAAAGAAAGAAATAATTATGAAACATGAAAATGGCATTCGTGTGTGTGACTTTTCTAATGAGTTTAGCCTGGCAAAATATACTGAGTTTAGCCTGGCAAAATATACTGAGTTTAGCCTGGCAAAATATACTGAGTTAGCCTGGCAAAATATACTGAGTTTAGCCTGGCAAAATATACTATCTCCACCATAATAAAGAACAAAGAGTTACAGGACCCTTGATCGAATCTGTCGATGTGGCTAAAGTTGTAGAAGCAAAGACCTAACATTTTTAGAAAGTTTAAAATCTTCTCTTAATCTGGATTAATGAAAAGCAACTTTAAATTATTTGGTTGTTTTCATTCTCTTTATTTAATATGTGAAGTACAGGTATTCTTTGGGTTTTGTCAGTTAAACAACTGGATGTTAATAAAAAAGAAACATTCTTTCATCTTGAAACAGATTTTATTTATAATTAATTTCAATGTTTCAGGTTGTGAACGTTTCAAATTATGAAACGAGCTCAGGAATGAATTAAGTTTTGTACAAAGTAACAATTCGCAACCGATATACTAACAATAGATAGTTAGTATCGGTTAGTTTATATAGGTTAGGGATGGCTTTGTAGTATTTTTGTAATAGTTAGTATCAGTTAGGTTATAATTATATAGGATAGGGATAGATTTAGGGTTTTCTGTGCTATTTCTTATAAAATTATATGGTAAGACAAATATATTTAATGTTTTCCCACTCTTTTTGTATGTTTTTTTATGAGTTCTATGGAATTCCGACGAAGCTGGGTCCTAATAGCCATTTATTGCTAAAGGGACCTGGGTCCGTATAGCTGCAGCCAAGTTCGTAACAGGAGGAACCACTGTCACTGTAACATAGTACATAGTCCTATACTATAGTATAGCCTATACTCCTATGCCTATACTATACTACATACTATTAGTAGGCCTACTTGATTGCCTACTTACTTACTAGACTACTTAGTATTAGATTACTGTAGTTAAATTAGTAGGCTAAGTGAAAATCTAAGTACTAAGTAGGCCTACTACTACTACTAGTTACTAGTAGTTAGTAGTACTAGACTCTAGCTAGTGACTCTAGGGGACGTCCATTAATTACGTCAACAATTTTTTGGCGATTTTTACCTCCCCCCCTCCCCCTTGTCAACAACTGTCAAACTTTCAGAGACCCCCCCCCTATATAATTACGTCAACAATTCGTTACCCCCCCCCCCCTATAACAAGTAAAAAATAATTAAACGCTGGCTTTTATGTTTAAAATAGATTTGAAACGGAAAGGTCCAGATCTTTACAATAATTAATTGTAATACATTTTAAAACTTGTTTTAAAGATTTAATATTGACTAGATAGAACTCTCATAGACGTTTGCCACGAAAGGGGTGTAACATGCTTACTATCCCCCATCGCCCCTCCCAATTTGTTTTTCCAATCCGAGGATTTTAACAATATTTCTTTCCTTTTTTTTACAATTGTTTTTTTCATATAGAAATATTTAATACTTTCTGATTGTACGTTTCACTAATGAGCTTTTGGTACAATGTTAATTGTTGTATAGCTTAGGGGGAAATTGTGCACCAGTTGTAAATTAACCTGCTATTTTAACCATATGCTCACTATTCCTTCTTGCATTATTGCCCCCCTCCCCACACACACACATTATATGATTATACACACGGTAGTTGGCTTCCCTGCCCCTACCGCTCCTACCTTGCTTTATTTGCCACCCACACCTTGCAATCTGGCTACGCTACTATAGGCCTACTAATACATTTTTATCTCATAAATTTTTTTTTTACAAAATTAGAAATTAAAATTAAAAAATTACTATATTTAGCCTAATCACCAAATTTTAAGGTTTCACTCATTATAACGTGTCAGCAAAAATATATTAGTTTATATATCAGAATTAGGGATGTTAAAAGGAATGGTAGGCTAAGTATTTCGGGACTTCATGGGCCACGAAATATTTTTCTGAAGGAAATATTTTAAAATAACCATGTTGGATTCACACAATACACTTCATTCAATGCAATTCAAACATAGTCTCAGAGAGGACCTATTGTTGTTTTTAGTTCTATTGCAAATCCCAGCTATCGCTTACATGGTATATATAACGAACGCCAGTCTCTGGCGCCTAATTTCACTTCTGTACCTATGAGCCCCAAAGCTGGCGAAGTGTGTAAACCGCCGATACGTTCCCATTAAGAATACACCAGCGGGCGAACGCATGGGGGAGAGCTCCCGCAGCGGGTCCGGACAGAGCTGAGCTCAACGCTAAACGTTACGCCCTGAACACAAGACGGGCTCGTCCGATTTTTTTTTTTTAGACCTTTTAACTTGGTTCCCCGAGTCTGACCAGTGAGCTAATGCATTGGACAAGCGGTCGCCGAGATACTTCCCCTCCCATCTCTGTAAGTGACGGAGAGAGGCGTGGTATCCCGAGCTGCAAGTCTGGAGATTAATCGGCTTGTTCTGTTCTTCCATTTGAGGGGGCCTGTGAGGTACCCACTGTCCGATTTCTGGCGTCTCCGGGGTGGGGGCTGATGCGACGTACGGAAAGGTATACAAAACGTCCTGTAAAGACGGCTGCTTTCAAAGGTGGCCTTGAGGGGATGACATCTCCGTGTCAGACAAAATCCGCTCGGCCAACACACCGTCAGCCCACATTACAGGAATACGAGGCAAGCCATGGATGGCTCGAGCAAATGTACGTTCGTAAAAGGGGAATCCGAACAGAGCAAGCCGACCCAACAAGCGACGGCCTTGTAGGACAACGCCTGCCTACTCATATCTTTCCATGTCGGAGTGGATAGCCTGCTAACGCTGATCCAAACATGGTTTCAAGGGTTGGAACTTGGAAAAGACTCAACCATGGGCGTTGAATTAAAGCAGTCGACTCTCAGACGGTGTTCATAGTCCTTTCAGGACTCAATAACAGAACGGCGCCTAATTTAGATGTAGGCCTACTGAGTGGCAAAAAACTGGGTTTCTGTTTCTGAACGTATTCTGCAGAATGTTTGTTGGTGTGTTTATGTTCTTTTGTTATTCCAGTCACAATGGCTCGCTAGACTACAGCGAAGGTGACGTTTTTTACAATTGGTCGGTCATTTTGCCGTGCTAACATTTGCATTAGTTTCCACTTTCCACTCATACATAGATCTACAAACTAACAAGATGAACACAAAAAGGACATGTCAAATGTAGCGTCCGTAATTTTAATTAATATATTTGTATTAACGTAAAACCATGTTTTTATTTTATGTCTGCTATGTAAGTGGCACATGACAAATGTAGCCTAGAATTTTGTAATAAATTTGTATCATTATTTATTGTAAAAAAGTAACATTGTTGACGTCAACTTTTCTTGACCTCCCCCCCCCCCCTTGTCAACAATTGTCAAACTTTTTCAGACCCCCCCTCCCCCTATTTTGTTGACGTAATTAATGGACGTCCCCCTAGTCTAGTTAAACTGTTTTATTAATATCAAATTGTATGCTAACTCTATTACTTACTTTCTTTGGCTTTAGGAATGTCATTGAGGCAAGTACAAGTAGACAAGACATCTTTGTCAATTACAATAAGAATGCCCCATACAAAAGCAGTTATAAATGTAAAGAGAAGGCCAAATTTTAACAAAGGAACTACTATTTTATTCCTTGAAATTCGTGCCATCTATTTCTAGTCTAGTGCAGAAAAACATTTCTTTTAAGAAATAAAAGCTAATGATAAACTCTTAGCGGTTAAGTTAAATAGCATTGCATTCACGCCCTGTTTTTTGCCTAACACGATTAAATTTTAAATACAACTTTATACCATAATTTAACTTGACACGTTCGATGCACTCAGTGGGTGCAACTACTTTCACTTTTAAAAGAACGGAAGTTTATTTTGTTATCTACCTTGGATCCTTGTGTTTACTTCCGCAAGACGCCATTGAGTCAAAATGTTCGACATCTATACAAGTAAGACTGACTCGTTATTTTATTATAAAGTTTGCCTTTTGTTAGATAATGTCCCGATACGTAGATAGATGAATTCTACGTGCTGTTCTTTGATTGCTATTAAAGGTCTCTAGGATATTTAACTGTATTTTTGTCTGTAGTGTTATCGTGCGACCAGCGCATCAGCCTCGCCTCGTCGGCCTAAGACAAGACTCAGTCTTCAAGTTCTCATTTCAATTTCAGTCCTCTCAGTCTCAGTAAACTCAGTTCAGTATTGAATTTGAATTGACAGCAACTCTGCTGTGCGTAAGATAAAAATGTTTACTATAAGTACACGGATTCCAATCACATACACGTGACATTATCTGGTCCAGATGAAAATGAAATACAAGCAAGACTGCTTTTAAGTTTAAGAACTAGTCTAGTCTAGTCTAGATCTAGCCTAAATAATAAATAGATCTAGTAATAAAGTAAATAGGCCTACTTAAAATAGGGGGTAGGGCCTAGGCCTAATCATGCCTAAAGCCATTAGTAATAGTAATGGGCCTAATGAAATATTTCCAATCTTTAAAATACTTTTTCAACTTGTTCAGGCCTCTCTAAATAAGGAATAAGGGCAAAGTGCCCTAACTCACAAAGACAAAGATTGGAAATTTAATAAGACAATATAACCCCCTTTTCAAAAAAAGAAATATTTAAATCTGGCCCTGGAAATTACAGAACAGTAGTTGTAGGCCTAATTTTTTACCTGTGTTAGCCCACATATTTTTTTTTTCTCCATGAAAGATTTTTTAAAGATCCATGCCAAATTTGAACAAATCAAGTCATTAAAAGCTCAGTAGCTGAGTATCTAAAATGTCACAGTCACAGGTTACCATCCCTTACCTATATAAACTATAAACTAACCGAGACTAGTTAGTGAGTAGTTAGTGCTGTCTTTAAACATTTCATTCATTTTGTTAACGCATGGTTAGTATCGGTTAGTTTATTTTATATAGGTTAAGGATGGTAACCCTTGACCTGTACCTTTTAGCACAAAATGGCGGATCAAGCCAGCTTCTCCCCCGTGAAGTCACACGCCAAAATGGATTCTAGATAGAAGATTTTTACGTCCACTAGGCCCAAAACTCCTGCAGGGCGACAGGGATCCGTCCGTGGCAGGGATAGAACCCGCGACCTGTCCGTTGGTTTTTGGTTGACAGTCCGGGGAACTAACCGTTGGACCAGCCGGCTTCACTGGTTTGTTTATGCTATATTAATAGTAAAAAACTAAACAATCATGTTTGAAAATATTGTTTTTCAAAGTCTAAATATCATTTGCAAGACATTTTTTAATGACTTGATTCATGCAAATTGGGCATGAATCTTTAAAAAGCGTTCCTACAAAAAAACTTGTGGGCTAACGTAGGTAAAAAATTACCTACAAAACTGTTTCCCTACCCCATAACATGCAATAAAGTTGCATAGCCTACTTGGCCTACTACAGTGGATTCAAGACTTTCTGATAGGTAGAGAACAAACTGTAATAATTAATGGCCCTAAATCATCAAAGATATCTGTAAACCCAGGAACTGTTCTAGGACCCCTATTATTTCTAATTTATATTTTTAATGACTTAGCCTACCCAATTGCATCAACATGGGAACAAAAGTAAGATTATTTGCAGATGATTGTATAATTTATAGAACCATGAAGATAGAAAAAAGACAGTGAACTCTTAAAAATACCTAGATTAGATGAATTACAAAAATGGGAATCTTACTGCAGTATATCTTTTCACCCAGAAAAATGCCAACTCTTAAAAGAGTAGGCCTATCCAAGAAAAAGAATATGATATAATATTCCAAGCTGTTAAAATAAACCTCATGTTAATTTTAATTTATATAGCCTAATAAAACTATTTGAATATGAGGATTAATGGAAAAAAATGGCAGAGACAATTTTTTAAGTATGGCCCAAGGCATATAGGCCGTCTATAGTCATAATAGTATGTAGGCCCCTGCTGAACTACATTTCAAATGGATAAAACCCTGTATGCCTAAAAAAAAAAAGAGGCATAAGCCTAGAAGTCCTTTGTTAAAAATGGAATTCAAAAGTGTGACTGACATTTTTTCTTTTAGTGGAATTTACATATTAAAACTTTTATTTTGATGTCTATTTCAAATTTTGATGAAAAACGAAACAGAAAATTAGTAGGTCTAGGTCATTAATTATAATTGAATAATTGTTATTTGAATAAAAAAAAATTAAAATATAAATTATTTGTTAGTATTGTTGGTATAGTTTTTAAATATTTTACTTTTTAAAAAACAGAAATGACTTAAGAGGTTGTAGCCTAAATGTAAAGAGAATCAGGTGACTATATTTTCTTCTTTACTTTTAGTTACAGAAACTGCAGTGTTAAATGTTTAAAAAATAATATATATATATATATAAATGACAATATATTTATATAACTTAAGGATGCATCAATAAATGAATTTCAATATTTTAAAAGTATTTAATTCAAACAAATATGAATTATGGTGAAACTATCCATAGACTACAAATAATACAGGAAAAAAATCTTCAGATTTTCCAATTAGTGCATAAAAGCTTATAGTGTAATTTTTGAATTTTTTGCTATTCAATATAGACTTAATTTTTACTTTATCCAATATAAATTACAAATGCCTCAATTAACTCAATGGTCATTTAATATGTCTGATATAAATTAACTTTTAAAGGCTCTAAATTATTATTTGTTAATATTATTATTGCTTATATTATATTTTTACCAAAATTAAGATAAAATATGGAACTCTCTTTATCTAACACATTTATTCATCACTAGTCCAATGGATCTGCTAAATATATATTCAGCTCTGTTTCTATGGTGATGGGTATCTGTGCATCATGAAGCTGCAACTGATCGTCTTTCATCCCAAATTTGTTGCCATTGCAGTTTTCTATAAACAGTTGTTAATCAGCTGTGGAAAAACTGTTTTGACAGTTATTTCTAATCAATTTGACAGCTACTATTTTGCTGAATGTAGAATCTCTGTTTTTTTTTATTTAAGTCATTACAAAGTAAAGCCCAATACTAAGACTAATTACAAAACACAATAATTTTTGGTTAATTACTTCCCTTGTATTTCTTGTTTTTGATTTGTTTCATTTTTCTTTCACTTGTAGGTCTCAAATTTGGTTTTCATCATGGAACTTGTTGTGGGTATAGCTATTGGTGTTTTGGCCTTAGTCTTTGTGGCTGCGTTAGTGAGTTTAGTGCTTTTGTTAAAGTACAAATGTAAGAAAACTGATCTCATCACTGAGCAACACAATAAGGAGTCCAGGTAAATACTTTATTCATTGTTAGACATTTTTTTTGTTACTTATATTTCTAAAGATATTTCCTACTTGTAGAAAGGGAACATTTGTAACATTTTACTTTGAAAACATATTTTTATTCTAGTAATATTTCTTTGAAATCAAATTTTTTTTTCTGCACCTTAAATCTTTATTTAAAAAAAAAAGCAACTTTACATATAAAATGGGAACATATATATTCAGTAGTGGGCAATATAACATAATATAACACAAACAGCTTTTCACCAAACCCCTTTAAAATAAACATATTAAAAGGACACACCAGTAGATATGTCTTTATTCAGTTGTTTAAAGTTTGACATATATAGATACGTTCTGCTGATATTTTCAGACAGGATGCTCAGCTCATTGTCGACTCTCCAGATTTGGTTGGTAGTCAATCAGATTTGGATGTTGAGTTGGGTGATGTCCAAATTATGAATCCTAAGCTGGAAGAACTTTTAAGTAATGAGCAATGGGTGGATGATGCCACGTAAGTAGACAGTATAGTACCGTACATATAGTTTTAGATTTAATATCACGGGCTTTGATTTTTATGTCTACTTGCCTTGTGTTCGTAGGACTCATCAAGTCTATGAAGTTGAAGTGTTAAATTTTACTTTCAGTGGGCTACTTCCGTGCTGCCTGTCAATATTGAGAATATGCCATCATCTGACAGAGAAATTGGTTGGCATGACGATGGGCAATGCCCCTAACATTCGAACTCAAGAAACCTTAACTGAGATTGTCGCCATCGTGAAACGTATCAATCCCAGAGTTGATGAAGTTATTCAGTCAATAAGTCCACCTCTAGACCCAAGACTTCTAGAAGCCAGGTAAATAATTTTATTTGAATATATTTTTTTCAATAAGAGTGGTCCTTACATGGTCTTTAGGTCAGTTGAATATTGTTCTTTTTTGAAAAGCTCTGGTAATTTGAATCAGTTGGGAAGATGTATCTTGGAATAGCCACAAATAGCCAGTCCTTTGTTAACATTACTTTTTAAGATATTTTGTAGATAGTTTAGGCAGAGTAGACATTACTAGTAGTACCAGTAACCTGATTTTAAATTGAAATTGACAATTGCTTTGACCAAAAAGTGTTGTCTATCGATTTGAAGGTATTCCTTTTAAAATCTGAAAATATTTGTAAAACTCTAAAGAAAGAAAAATGGGATTTGATTTTTTTTTTCATTACAAGTGTGGAAATAATATTTTGAGAATACTTTAAATCTAAAACCATATTTATGTGATTACTATTTATTTTCTAGATTTACAGCTCTTGTCTTGTCCGTTAGTCATCTTGTAATGGTGACTAAAAATGCTTGTCACATGCCTGGAACTCTTGATTGGATCGATCAAAGCCTGGCTGATGTTGATGAACATTTAATTGTAAGTTTGTGTCTCCACTATTTTTTTTTCATCCATTAATACCCATGTTGTTGTTTTTTTTTCAAACTTTTAAAATACTTGTTGCAGTATTTTGCATTTTTTCATTGATATACCGGTATATATATTAAGATATATTTGTTGTGAATGAGTTAAAGAAAAATTATTTTAGTAATAAAAGACAATACACTTATTTTTAAAATGTCAAGATTAGTGTTTTTCTGCTCACTTAAGTTTATTTTTTATATCAACATTTAGCTTGTCCTTCTATGAACATTTAGTTTAGCTTGTCCTTCTATGAACATTTAGCTTGTCCTTCTATGAACATTTAGCTTGTCCTTCTATGAACATTTAGCTTGTCCTTCTATGAACATTTAGTTTGTCCTTTTATGAACATTTAGCTTGTCCTTCTATGAACATTTAGCTTGTCCTTCTATGAACATTTAGCTTGTCCTTCTATGAACATTTAGCTTGTCCTTCTATGAACATTTAGCTTGTCCTTCTATGAACATTTAGCTTGTCCTTCTATGAACATTTAGTTTGTCCTTCTATGTACATTTAGCTTGTCCTTCTATGTACATTTAGCTTGTCCTTCTATGAACATTTAGCTTATCCTTCTTCTCTGCCATCCCTGATGGTTTCGCTATTTAAAATCTAAATGCCACGATTTTGTTTCCTGGACTGTAAGGTGTCCATTTGTCTTATCCAGAAAGTAAATGTGGCTAGAAATTGAGCTGAAGGAGCCTCTTAGCTCCTACTCACAAACATATTTCCTTAATATAACTTTCTATACTGGACAAACCATTTTATTCATTGCACATTTTTACACTCACTAGTCTAATAATTCTTAACTTATTTAAACCACATGTAAAATTTGTTTGAAAAAGTATAAATTTTTTAATATGGAACAAAGAATGAGAAGCTGGCTGTTCATGCGTTTAGTACTCTGGACTATCTGGGTTCTAACTATGTAGAAGGTTTGGGCAGTGGACGTAATACTCTTCTTTCTTAAGTCTGTAACATATAAGACTAAGAAACTCGTAATTGTTTAAACTAAACAGGTTTACGTCAGCTAAGAAATTTCATATTTATTGTCAATGTTCTTAACTTCCATGCATTCTACCAATGCAGAGACTGTTGTTTGTCTATTTTCAAATTGGTATTTCCATTTTACCAACAGTTTCTGAGAGAAGCCAGTCTAAATGTGGAGGCCAACCATCAGCTCTATGTACAGGGCACAAATACAAACACTGATGGACAGAGTCATCAGCTGGCAGAAGCAGCACAATGCAAAAATGATATTTCTCAGCTGTAGCCCCACCAGTACAAATCAAGAATGGTATTTATCAGCTTTAGCATCACACTGGTTTTTTATTTTTTATAATGGGATTTGGATTTCAATAGCATACAGTCAGTCAAACTTCAATGTAATAGACCAAGATTAACAGACTCTGTTGTTCACTCCTTATGTAAATAGTAAATACTTTCAAGGAATGTTTTGATCTGCTTAACCCTTTACCGGGCAATGCGGCCAAAAACATCCGTTGTCAATATGGGCAAAACGTCCGAAAGCGTCCGTGACAATTTATATAGTTCAGGCTACTTTCTCGTTTAGTTCGAGATTAAAAGCTTGGGAGCTTTCAGTTTGTTTATTTCCGGTTTATATAATGTTTGAAGTATCTCTTTTAAATTTTTCATCTCTGTAAGTTTATTTTTTCATATTTTAAACATTTTTTTTTTTTGCGAAATGGTGTGATGGAGCCGTCGGGTCTTAGTTAGGCGTTCTTTGGGTTTAGTTTAATGGGCATTTAAGTTGGTGGAATTTTTTTATCAAACTTAAGTTTGATAGTGACATCGATAGTGGCCTACTTTCGATATTTCCGACAGTGAAAAAAGATATATCAAGTGAGTCTGATCTTGAAGTAGACAGGAGGGACCATCGGGAGACCCCCCATGGGTGGAAAATGTAACAAATGAAATAAAAATAGAAGAATTTAGGGAACAAATTGGCCTGTGGCTAATCAGTCTCAGTTAAGATACTTTTAATCAATTGTTTGAAGAAGTAGCAATGGATAAAATAGCTTCTCAAACAAATAAATACGCGCGTCGAAAAAATCCTTAAAAATCTTGCCCGCACCGAGCTAGAAAATGGAAAAACGTCTGTCCAGTAAAGGGTTAAGGTTTGAAGCATAAAAATATTTCTCTTCTTTAAATAATGCAAATGATCACTTTTTAAAATGTATTTATTTCAATTTTAAAAAGTAATCAATATGTCTTGTCAGCTGATTTAATTCAATATATATTCACTTTTTAATTGATGACTGTCTACTTTAAAGGTTGCCCAATAAGTTAAATCAAGGTTTTGCCTGAATAGTCTAGATCATAATTATTTTCACACATTGAAATATTAGCAGGTTTATACAAAGTTTTTTTCATGTTGAAGCTCTCATCTCTTTCAGTGTATGATACTCTCATTGTTAGATTTTTTTTGTTGCGCAAAGGTTTGGAGGTCATTCATGTTTAAAGCTTTAGTTAAATCAAAACCAAGGAAACACTGACAGAGCACAGTAATTTCATGCTTTGTGCCAGCATTAGAAAAATATTAACACAAGATGTATTTTAGTTTTACAAAAAAAAAAATTAAAAATATGAAAGGCTAGCTATGAGTTTCAAATTTCTGAAAAGTATGTCAATTTTATTATTTGAAAGGTGAAACACAATTCTTTGTAACATTGTGATGGTTAAATGAACAAAATTAGTTTGTTGAAAAGGAAAACACAGCTATTTATATTGAAAATGTTGAAAATAATTGGAGTACTTAATTTTATGTTGTTGTTTTTTTTTAATTTGTCATACTAAATGTGACTTGTTTTCTTAGATTGTAAATTAAATCATTCCTGTAAAAAATTTTTTTACATTCCATTGGAAATGGGAAAGCATTTATGCTCTCAAAAACTCTGCAAATATTTCTTTTAAAGTAGTTATATTGAGAAAGGTTTATCAAATAATTTTAATGAAAAATATCTCTGGGCAATATTAGGACATAAATAGTATCACTAAAACATAATAATAATTAATTGTATAGTTTTAAAATATAGATGCAGTATTTTTTTATATATTTCAACTTGATTTGAATATTTAATCCTTATATTCAACAATTTTTTTTTTGACAGATTTTTATTTTTATAAAAAATTTGTCTTCCGTTTTTCAATATATTTTATGCTATATGACTATATGTTGATGTTGTTTAATGCAAACGAGAAAAATCAAAGATCATTTTTTTTTCTTTGTTATGTTTGATATTTATGTACTGAAACAATATTCAATTTGTTAGAAATCTCATGTCACCATTACAACCTTGTGTGGTGTCTTATTTTTTACTTAATCTCACTCTTTAGTATAAATGTCATTAATCTATTGTCATTTTCTTTATTTTTTTCCAAAGTTGGAATTTTTCACTAGCTCAATTCATTTTGTTAGTGAATTGTCTATTTTATTTTTGTTCTGTCACACAATAATTCATTTTTACTGCCCAAATACATAAAAATGCCTTTCATTTTTTACATTTGTTATTAATTGTTATTTTACTATCCATTCTCATATACATGTGTATATTTATTGACATATTTTTTCTCCATATGCTCTAAATCATTGTGCCTTAATTTTTCCTTTGAACATTTAAAATTGTTTTATCAATTCAATAAAAATGTTTGTTTTCATAGCATAGCCACATGTTCTCATATTTAGAAAACACGAAAGACTGCTGCCATTTTAAAATGTAACAATTATTTGTTAAAATCAAATTTTAAAACACTGTTGTACTAAAATTCATTGTCTTGTTAAATTATTTGCATAAAAAATTTCAAGCAGCGTCTTAATTTTATGAGTTAGGTTTTGTTTGTAATTGATGCCCCTGAAGCTGTTTTCTTTTTAAAGCTAAACATAGTTAGAGTGGTGTATATTTTAAACCAGGAGTTCAGAAAACCTTTTTTTTACCCACAGAAATGTTTATGTAATAATCTAAATTGCAAAGTAAGTAAGTTTACAGAAACTGTTTTTCCCCCCTGGCATTTATTTATGTGAATTTTATGAAAAGAAAAACTGCTTCAGCACTGATTAATGAACTTGTTATACTTTTTTCTTTCATGTTGAAATTTTGTGAGGGTTTTAACTAAGCACTGTCCTGTTTCACATGCAACTGGGTGGGAGGGGGGGGGGGGGCGGGGGATAGCATTTCCCAAAAAAGCATACTATAAAAAAATAGGAATTTAGTGTTTTTATTGCTTGAAACTTTTGAAGCTCTTTCTGAACGCATCTGTGATGGGACTGGCAAAAAAAGAAATAAGAATTAATAAATATGCTTGTATATTAACATTTTAGTTTTGTTTCTTTTAAACTGTACCATACATTAACCTCAGAAAAAAAAATATTTTGTTTCTATATTTAACTCGTTCTATTCTTCTTTTGTAAGATATACTGGAACATTTTCTGATAACTTATCAGATTGCAACTTCAGGTTTTGACATTTATAACAAGTGCCTTACACTGGTTCACCAGGACCATCAGCATTTTTTTTTTGCCAAGTCATGTAATATTAATATATAGGTATGCCTTATAAGAGATCAACTTTTATAATAAACTAAATATTGTATTGTCTAATGTAGCAAATATAAATATTTTATTTTAGAAACAACAAAATATGACATTTATTTATATCAAAGTTTAAGATGTTAAAGTGTTTGTAACACGCTAGCATTATTTTAGTCGACACCAAAACA
Organism: Anisus vortex; assembly: GCA_949126835.1. Classification (NCBI taxonomy): domain Eukaryota; kingdom Metazoa; phylum Mollusca; class Gastropoda; family Planorbidae; genus Anisus; species Anisus vortex. The sequence goes on from OX421492.1 coordinate 31,091,668, forward strand.
CTTTCTGTTTTATTATATTTACATTCATAAATCAATCTAGTCTTAAGCTATATTTTTGGGTCTTGAGAATATTGCTATAGAAATGTCATACCAAAAAGTTGTAGTCATAATTTCATATATACATGTACATAAATATCATCTTTAAAACAGTAATAATTTTTTTATTTTACAATTTTAACACAAATGTTATGTAGCTAATTGCATTTATAATTTCCCTGTTCTATATGTATCTACAATGCCACTATTTGTTATATAACAAAGGAAGATCTATGTATTTCCCTTAGAGATCCTGGACTATATAAAAATACTTTGTGTTTATTGCACTTGTTGTTTTTTTGGCATGTTGCCACAGAGGATACTTTTAATGTTGTTTGTGATAATTTTTTTAACACTTCAAATGCTAATCTTAACATACAAGAAAGAGAACTATTAATACACAGGAATTTCGTTTAAAGTGAGAAATATTTTTTTTAAGTAAGAATCTGTATTATTTTTATTGAGAAAGTTTTTAATGCTATATTTGAAAATTATTATTTTTTGCCCTAGCAAAATACATGATTTAGTGTTACTTGCTTGCAAATATTATGTTGATATTCTTAACATTTCTTCTTAGCAAATATATACAGGCTTAAATTGTTATATTATTATCGTCATATTAAAAGTGACTAGTACAATTTCTTCCACTTGTCATTTTTGTATGAAGTTTGAGATCTAAGGTTTTTACAAAATCTAAATGAAGTAAATGAAAGTTTGTTTGATTAATTATAACATTTAACAATAATTTTCAACTCAACATAATTTCCATTATTACAACAATAAGTGTAATAAATAAGACCACTCAATCTAAACCAAAGTCTAAATGAAGTAGCTAAGCTCTAATGATACTCTAATCTCAGGTCTATTCTACTTTGACTAAGCTTCTAATATTATCTAAATTCTAAACTACTTAACGCCCTAATCTAATTTCTAAAGTAATTTAACTTTGCTCTTATCTTATTAAATTTCAGGTGAAATGAAGGTATTCATAATACTAATATTAGGATTATGTTTTATTCTATTTAAACTTCTGCTTGAAGAATTAAGGCCCTTTGCAGTCTCTGACTCCAGTCTACAGGCAGTTGATTTTTTTTTACCGTAAGGACCCATTTCTTATGTGTGATCTTATAAAGTTCAAGATCAATTAAAAGAAAAGTAAAAAATTAAGTTTGTTAAAGATTAATAAATGAATGGACATAATATAGGGATTTCAAATTTTACATCCAACCACAGCACTTGAAGCAATGCTTTTCGTCTAGCTGCCCTTTTGTACATGGAATGATTGATATAGGAAAACATATGCCTGCATGTTTGAGTGGTAATGGTGGTTGGGCTATTTCTCCCAACTCTTCCCTAAAAAAAAAAGTAACAAAAAAAAAACAGGTTAATGATTCTCTTGCCGGTTATAGTGAAATTTCCAAGAAAACAATAAAAACAACTAGGCTATATTAACTTGATTCTTATTTCATGAAAATAGATTGTAAGAGTTTACTAACAGTGAACCGGCCACGAGCAAAGCAACTGATTCACTTAAGACATAACTCATAGGTCTATTCACCACTAACACGAGGTAGTTGGAATTGATGATCCTCCAATAAGATCCCCCCAACTCCTCCTCAACCTCTTCCCAAAAGTAGGTTAGGCCTAGACCTACTCAATACCGGTACAAAGTATGCAGTCTCTCAGCCCATTAAGCGTATGTAAGTAAAAAAAAACAACAGGCTTACTAAACAGATGAAAATTTATCACCGAATCCTCCAATTTTCTCTCCTCTCCAATTCCCCCACACTATCTCTACCCCTCTCCTCCAACTCTCTTCCTGATGAGGTGCACCTTATTTAAGAGACAAACATTTTTTTTTAAAGACTAAATATTAACACGTAGGCCTACATATAACTCTACTATAGTCTATACGTAGATCAACTAACACCATGTTCACATGTTAAGAAAATCATACTTTAGAAACACGTTCAGTCGAGCCATGTGTTAGATACGGATACTGTACATTGCCTTCTACTATTACTGGACTATTCCCATTTCAATGTCGAAATCTAAGCTAGATGTAACGAATTATAGGCCTAATACCAATGCAGCCCCTAACCACCAACCCGGCCTGAAAAAAAAGCCTAATTGTTTCCACGGGCACACGCTCCTACTATGTCCATTGAATAACCCATATTATATCTCTCTCTTTCTATATATATATAGTTGAATGTGTAGGCCATTCGTGATAAAACTACACGACACGCAATAATTCGTATTCAATTATTAAAAGAAACGTTTTTTTCTTTAGTCTTGTTGTCAACCAACGAATACAATAGTACACAAGTAATGGAGCAGGTGTGTGTGAATACAATAGTACACAAGTAATGGAGCAGGTGTGTGTGAATACAATAGTACACAAGTAATGGAACAGGTGTGTATGTGAATACAATAGTACACAAGTAATGGAGCAGGTGTGTGTGAATACAATAGTACACAAGTAATGGAGCAGGTGTGTGTGAATACAATAGTACACAAGTAATGGAACAGGTGTGTATGTGAATACAATAGTACACAAGTAATGGAGCAGGTGTGTGTGAATACAATAGTACACAAGTAATGGAGCAGGTGTGTGTGAATACAATAGTACACAAGTAATGGAGCAGGTGTGTGTGAATACAATAGTACACAAGTAATGGAGCAGGTGTGTATGTGAATACAATAGTACACAAGTAATGGAGCAGGTGTGTATGTGAATACAATAGTACACAAGTAATGGAGCAGGTGTGTGTGAATGGATGGGAAAAGAGGGGGGGTAGGCTATATCTCTCAAAAGTTGTAAACAACGAAACCCCAAAAAACGTCTTGGAGGTCAATACGAGTGTGTGCGCTAACATTTAGATCTAAATGACATTATGTCAGTACATCACCACACAGTCCTGTGGCAATAGCTTTATGACCACTGCATCCGGAATCCTCTCAATCTCAATAAATCAAATAAAAATGACATATTTCCCAGTAGTTACTGCCCCTTTTCGAGAATCACTGACCTAGATAGTGATAATCACCCGCGAACTGAGTCGCCAATCTCAAGGCCACGGTTCTTTGTTTACTGAAAACAGAGTAAGGTTTATAAGAAGGTGTTTGTACTCTTGTAGTGGACTTTGTTGCCGTCCAGTCGATTTGTTTGTGGCTGAAGTCTCTAATCAATACAGATAACATTTAACTGGAAGTGGACTAGCGGCTAGCAAAAAAAAAAAAAAAAAAAAAAGAAGAAGAAGTTAAAAAAAGGTTCTCCCGCCTACAACACTGTTCAACTTATGACATAGGCATAGCCCGAGGGATGGGGGCAAAAGGGGGGAAGGGCACTCTATGGCCAACATCCTCTCCTCTTATTGTTATCACTATTACTACTACTGTTTTGATATACCCTAATGCTATGATTTATATGCCTTTATTGTACTTATGTACCTACTAAGTGGCCAATAAATATTGTTATTGCTCCCCAATGTTGTTTTTTCCCCAAAACCGAGGATTTTATTGTTTGTTTTGAGAAATGAAAATAGTTTTAAACACAGCTAGAATATAGGCATAATAACAAGCTATAAACCTAAAGTAATGGACCGTAAATGTCAAACAATCAACACACATGATTTTTCTTTTATATAATCTAGGGCCCATAAGGCTTTTTTTTCTGTTTAGATTTGATATTAGACAGTCTGATTAAAATCAAAAAGTATAAGAAGCATTTAATTTTATGAAATAACAAGAGAAATGTAAATAATTGGGGAGCAATGTATGCCTATATTATCTTGCTGTGCTGATAATTTAATTGATTTGAATTGCATTCTCAATGACTGTAGTCAGGGCTGTAGGTAGGATTGTGGGAGGCCTGTTCCAAAATGTATGTGGGGGGCCGACGTGGCCTCCCCTTTGCCTTCCGCCATCCGACATTGCTGTGTTAGCCTGTGTACAATGTTGCTGATGCTGAATGATAACCAAGCTCATTTCGCACTTGTCTTGATTAAACATTGATTCTTAAGTGCTTTACGAACAGCAAATAATTTTTCAATGATGTCATTCAAAACCATTTCACGCAAGATGTCTGATTCAATGCTGAGCATACATTTTCTACTGAGTCATGGTTGTTCGATCGCAGCCTGTTTTCTTATCAACTTAAATTTGGAGATTGATCGTTCACTAGAGGCATTGTCAACCATATGTACCAGATAAATTCGTAAGGCAACTTCAATGTTCGGAAAAGTATCTGCCAGTCTTTTTGTAAATTAACTGTTCATATTCAATGTCATATTTTTGTTTATCCTTTTTTTTTTAAATCAGCATGTTGCTTGTGTAATTCAGCAAATTGAACCAGTTCATTACCGAGTCATATATTTTTACACGTATCACAGCTGCATGATGAATTTCACCAGCTGACATACCAAAATTGTTAAGTTGACCAAGGAATCAAATCATCAAATCGTTCACAAACAATAAGGTATAGATCTAGGCCCCTACATTAATACGCCGATCAAGTGATTGCTTCAACTGGTCTAAAACTAAAAGAAAACTGTCCACATGTAACTTCTATCTTGGTGATAACTCTGCTTCTTGATCCTGGCCATAGTACTGTGGTGTCTCACGAACACTGCGAAAACGTCTTTAGTATTCATTCCCACACTTCGTTTTTCATTGAACTTCATACTCATCAAAGCTATTTCGCTTGGATTCAATAAATGTTTGAGAGATTTGAGACAAGCAACGGTCTTGTTGAGGCCTATTTGTGGGTCTTGAAGGGCTTTACTTGAGGCATTCAAACGTTCTAAAACATCATGCCAAAAGACAGAATATAGGCTATGATTTAAATGACGCCCACCTCCAAAGATGACATTCGGTTTAAAAGATCATCAGCCTGGTATAATTACGTCGGTCACTGTGCGTGTGTATAACAGCACCAAATCTAAAACAACTTTTTGGGATATGTTTGGGGGCCCATTTTGCGTGGGGGATCTTGTTCCATTGGAACATGTGGAACATTATAAGTAGGCATACGCCACTGACTGTTGTAGCCTATTAGACCAAACACAGGCCTATATAGATCTATTTATCTTGGACACAACATATTATATAGGGCCTATATATATATATATATACATATATATTATTATATTATATATATAGTATAGGCCTATAATAACTTACAATTTGGAACTGAATAAAACTGATCGTGAAAATGAGTCTTTAATAAATTTTCGTACCTTATATCAAATTAATATTTCGCGTTATAGGCCTATATTTTAAATGTGTGTTTTATAGTCTGTAGGCCTAGGCCTGCATTAATAAATCTGAACTGACCCTCCTCGACTCCAAGCCATTGGCCACTAGTGTCACCTTTGTCTATTATCTCGAATAAATCTCACGAGACATGGAGATGTGTTAAGTATAACGCAAGTTTACAGTGTAGGCTATAGAGTAGGCCTATAGACATCTACTTGTGTGGGTATAATCTAGTATAGGCCTATAATATGCGATATACCCACCCTCGTGGCTCGCTCTTCTCTAAAGTGGGAACACGAGCCGCGACTAGCTACCATTTTAGGGATCGGAGATTATATAGCCTATATAATAATCACCTAAGGTTGTCTGCACAATCTCTATTTTGTGGTTTTCCGGTCCCAACATGCAATTGCATGCAAGTATGATGCAAGCTCGGACAATCAATTTAAGTAGCACCCGCTCTTCTATATTATATGCCTCTTCTCCATTTATGCAGTTTTGGATTTTGTGCTACTGTGTGACATTGCAGGTAGGCCTATTCGGGCGACCTACCACAATATAATGATCCGGTATTTTTTTTTATAGTCTATACTGATCGGTTACATTAGCTAGGTAACCCACATAATAGATAGATCTAGGACCTTCCCATATCGCCATAAACTTCTATAGGCCCTATCTGTCTGCTATTGTTTTGAACTCTATAGCCTATCCTATATTATTCAGATTTCACTGCTTCCCCCACCTCCCCTATTTCCATAGGTTGCCGCCAGCCGATGCAGCTATATAAGATTTGGTATATACTTAAAAAAAAACCTATAGACTATAGACTATATACGTATTATCTATTCTGTGAGACTGTGAGGTTACCTAGCTGAACGGGCCCTTCGTACTTCGTATCATATTGCAAAACACTGATGTAATTTTTGACCTTTGACCTTTTAGATATCATTTAACCTTTTGACCATTCACCTTCTATTTCCATTTTTTTGTTTTGCACATTGATTTCATATAAATCTAGATCTATTGTTAATTTATGTTTAATATTAAAACGTATAAGCAAAGCCTTAAATTTGCTATTTTTGCTAGCCTATAAAAGAATGGAGAAAAAAGATTGTTGAATATGTATACATAAAGCAAACCACCGGGAACTATATTATTATACCAAACGTACCCATCCGCATACAAACCAATAAGATAAGCAGTCATGGCCAAACTAGGTCATTTTCGTTCACGCCGGTATTCTACGGACACGGAGAGTGAATCAACAAGCACAACAGAAGCATGACAATACAACTGAAAAAGGTTTTGATAAGCGATGAAATAGACGAAATCTGTCTGGATATACTTCGTAAGAATGGGGTAGAAGTTGTAAAAAATACAAATCTTTCCAAAGAGGATCTGCTGAAAGAAATAGTGGTATGACAATATTTTAAAATATTCATTCCAGTAGAGTAGGCCCTAAGCCCTAAATCATGTCTTCATTGTAGTGAGTGTGTTGTCACATTTATACATAGCAGACGCCGTTGTGTACATGGCATGTTAGTCACGTAGGCATTTTCACACATATTATTTAAATAAACTCGCCACTATATTCCACTTATATTATGAATGTTTAACAGTAGTTTAAATATATCCTAGTATGGGAGTATGTTTTTACATTCAGAAGCAGTTAAAAATAAAATAAAAATTATCGTAATGAAAGTGAATTTAAGAGTGAAGACAGTGAGTCAGTGAGTAAATTGTCATAAATTGATAAAATTGAAAGTATTAGCCTATATGGTACCTATACCTATAAAAATATCATACTATATTACAATATTGTAATTGTGTCCTTATTCATACTCATCACAGTCATGCAGTCAAAGTAAAAATAACAAATAACATATATATTATATTATGCCCATGTAGGCCTAAATATGATAGTATGAGATTAGTTACCAGAGTGAGTCTAATAATAATGACTAATAATGAGAGAGACAATGAAAATGAGTTTTAAGATTTTAGAGATCAATTGTAGATTTAATGGTCTATGTCTATTTGTAGTTGTAGGCTACATACTAGGCCTACATGCCAAAAAGCTGATTGCATTTTCATTTAATAATTTTACTGTGAAAAACAATTATTTCTTGGTAGTGTCTAGGCCTATTGACCCTATTGGCAGTATTGGCAATCAACTACCAAGAAACCTTGTATGTAATAGAGAACAAATAGTAATTATTAAGCATATTTTGATTTGCTGGAGTACCAGCAGCCTATTTCTTTTAGTAACTGTGCAATGATCATGGTTGTCCAGGTTGTTTATATTTCTGGGGTTTTTGATCCACTTACATTGAAAGCACATTTTTTTTTTGTATTAAAAATGTCAAAACCAAATTATTATTTAGAGTTTAAAGTCACACCCAATCACTAAAATGAATGTGTTAATTAAATATTTAGTTCATTCTGCATACTAAGAAAGAGTAGGCTAGATCTAATACTCAACTAATGGACTATTATATAATACTTAACAATCAATGTCCAATTAATAATAATTAGTTAGGCAATCTCATATGTTCTTAAAAAGTGTTGAATATGTATTTGTTTGTAGAGCTATGATGGTTTAATTGTGCGCTCAGCCACTAAAGTCACATCAGATGTTATCAATGCTGGAATTAACCTCAAGATCATTGGTAGGGCAGGGACTGGTGTTGACAACATTGACACAGATAGTGCCACCAAAAAAGGCATCATTGTTATGAAGTAAGTTATAGACTTGCAGATGTAGGCCTATTATAGGCCCTATAAATATACATGAGTTACTTTTGTGCTCGATTAATAACAGTTCATCATAATCATTTTTTACTCTCTTTAAACCCTAATCAAAATGCATGACTAGAATGAAACCATGGATAAGTGTAAAATGCATGACTAGAATGAAACCATGGATAAGTGTAAGATGCATGACTAGAATGAAACCATGGATAAGTGTAAGATGCATGACTAGAATGAAACCATGGATAAGTGTAAAATGCATGACTAGAATGAAACCATGGATAAGTGTAAAATGCATGACTAGAATGAAACCATGGATAAGTGTAAAATGCATGACTAGAATGAAACCATGGATAAGTGTAAGATGCATGACTAGAATGAAACCATGGATAAGTGTAAAATGCATGACTAGAATGAAACCATGGATAAGTGTAAAATGCATGACTAGAATGAAACCATGGATAAGTGTAAAATGCATGACTAGAATGAAACCATGGATAAGTGTAAAATGCATGACTAGAATGAAACCATGGATAAGTGTAAAATGCATGACTAGAATGAAACCATGGATAAGTGTAAGATGCATGACTAGAATGAAACCATGGATAAGTGTAAAATGCATGACTAGAATGAAACCATGGATAAGTGTAAAATGCATGACTAGAATGAAACCATGGATAAGTGTAAAATGCATGACTAGAATGAAACCATGGATAAGTGTAAGATGCATGACTAGAATGAAACCATGGATAAGTGTAAAATGCATGACTAGAATGAAACCATGGATAAGTGTAAAATGCATGACTAGAATGAAACCATGGATAAGTGTAAAATGCATGACTAGAATGAAACCATGGATAAGTGTAAGATGCATGACTAGAATGAAACCATGGATAAGTGTAAAATGCATGACTAGAATGAAACCATGGATAAGTGTAAAATGCATGACTAGAATGAAACCATGGATAAGTGTAAAATGCATGACTAGAATGAAACCATGGATAAGTGTAAAATGCATGACTAGAATGAAACCATTTGCTATAAGTGTAAGTGTAAGATGCAATAAATACTCTGTATAAAATAGCATCTGTAATAAATAAAATATAAAATAAAGCACATAGACCACTAGGTGCATAACACAAAGCCATTTTATTAAGCCACACTCTTTGGGGTGATTAAATAATCCCTTTATTATTAACTTCAATTTCTACTTCAACCAGATTAGGCACTATAATTATATTGGAAGTCATATTGTTAAAACCAAGAAAAAAACTGATGCAATGTAAATGTAAAACAAAGCTAGAATTATTATTGATATTTTTATGTTGAAAAAAAATATAATTTTGAAACCAGATCTACTTAATTAATCCCATGTGAACTTTTGTTATTATCAGTTATTCCTTGTTTGTTTCAAATATCATTACTATGTATCATTTTTTAGCATTTTAAATTTCATATTTGTAATCATTTGTATTTTTAAAACATCTCCAGGAATCAGGTTGAATTGCCAAAACACAAAACATTTTACAACTCACATACTTTGTCTGCCTTTAGCAATATTTGAAATGTATACTTACTTGCTTTGCAATATTTCTAATGTCTGTTGCTTTTCTTATAACAGCACACCAGGAGGGAACACACTGAGTGCAGCTGAACACACTTGTACACTTATTATAGCTTTGACAAGGTAATTTGATAATTAAGAGATACTTTAGGTTAATGCTATTGCTTGGAGCAACATAGTTTTTGCTGATTGCATGAACATATTTTTGTTTTCATACAACAGAAACTTGGGTGAAGCTTCAAAGTCTATGAAAGATGGAAAGTGGGACAGAAAAAAGTTTATGGGCACTGAACTTTATGGCAAAACCTTAGCCATTATTGGACTCGGAAGAATAGGCAAAGAAGTGGCACTAAGAATGCAGTCATTTGGCATGACAGTAAGATTTCATCCCCACCACCTCCTAAAAAATAATTTCTGGCTAATCATTTAATCTATAATTGACAAAGTCATATTTCTGTGACAGATTTGAGCAATACAATAAAAAGTCATTTACAATAGTATTTATTTCATTGACTGAAAATGCCAATTAGGTAGTTGACATTGACATAGCTTATATAAACAAGTCATTAACCATGTCATCAAGATTGCTTAGCTGAGGCTATTTATTTCATCAAGTTATGTTACTTGAGTTGTTTCAATTAAACATTTTGTACACAATAGAGCAGTTTTGACAACAATAAAATCTGAAGGGATTGTATAGCCACCACATTTTCCTACAAAAGTGAAAATAGCTTAAAATGTGTAAAAAATAGTTTACTACCAGATATATATATATATTCAGAGTTATTAGATCATACTGTAACTCTTGCTTTTATTGTTGTTGTGAATGTTGTTTTGTAGACTATTGGCTATGATCCCATCATTAGTGGTGAAGAAAGTGCTACATTTAATACAGAATGGATGCCTTTAGAGAAGATTTGGCAACTAGCTGATTACATCACTGTTCACACACCTCTCATTCCACAAACAAAAAGTAGGTTCAGAATTTATGAATATGTTAATCCTGCTAACCAGCATGCAGATATTTTTTTATTTTAGACTGGGGTGGAGGCAAGTTAATTTTTGTTATTGAATAGGTGCTAATTTTCAGGGAGTGAAAACCACATTGGAATCTATTTACTTAAAATGAAATAAACTATTTAGAAGCCAATTCTTGTTTGTATCTTCTCACAGCTTTATACATTTATGTAAATATGTTTTGTTATTCTCATTATAGATCTCATCAATGATACAGTATTTGCTAAGTGTAAAAAAGGAATTCGTGTCATTAACTGTGCTCGTGGTGGCATAATTGATGAGGAAGCTTTACTGCGTGCATTGGAGTCTGGTCAGTGTGGAGGGGCTGGCCTAGATGTCTTTATTGAGGTATAAACCAGTATTGACTTTGGTTTTTGTTTGGATACATAACAAATTTAGCTCATCAAATTTATTAGAATATCAATGGAATAATAAAAGAAATTTGTTATTATAAAACTAGGAACCACCTAAAGACTATACTCTTGCCAAACATCCAAATGTCATTGCCACTCCACATCTCGGTGCCAGCACTATTGAAGCCCAGGTCAGAGTCGCAGAAGAGATAGCCCAACAATTTGTTGACCTGGCACAAGGAAAGTCCCTCATTGGAGCCGTAAGTTCTAAATTCTTAAAACTCTAGAGCATAAGGAACAACTTTAATCCTTTGCCTCTTGTTCAGTTTTCAATTTTCTCCCCTTCAAATCTTAAGTCAAGTTGCATAACTCTGTATATTGAAAAAAAATCAGACAAAAATATAATTAAAACATTTACTGTAAAAAAGACTATCAAAGCAGCTGAATCAAATTCTTTATAGTAAATATATGAAAATATAAAGTTTCATTCAAACCAGTAGACATGAAAATAAAGTAATAAATAAAAGGGAAAATAAAATAAATAGCTGAGCCTACTACGATCGGTTTCAATAGTTTGTCATGGAATTTTGAAATCATCATATCGACACAAACCCTCCTATTCAAAGTCTAATCAACTTCTACAACGCTTAAAATAACTCTATTATCTTGGCATTGTTATTATCAAAAAGCCATCAATTTTAATATAATTAGAGCTAAAAATGCTTTATTTTCAACAATTCACTTAATTTGATCGATCATGCTAAAAATACCAAACAAACGAGTAAAAATAGAGTCACTAACGATCTCTGAGGTCAGAGGTTAGAAAGTTTATATTAGGCATTTAAAAACTCGCATTGGGGTCAAATGCGAAACAACCTGTAATCGTTGACGCATAGTGATTTCAAGGATCTATCAGTATATGCGCGCTTGGCAACTCCAAGGGCCAAACTGCTAAGCTAATATCAAGTCATTTTATCTTCAGGTTCTTTCAGCTTAAAATTTTAGAAAAGTTACTTCAATATGTGGCATTAAAAAACATTTTATAGGAAGTTAAAAAAAAAATACCACCACATCCAAACCAGGGGAGCTATAAGAAAAGATGTACTTCTATTTCTGCTCACATTCAAACTGAGTCAATCAAGTTAGTTATTTGCTTTTCTTATTTTACACATGACTTATTACAGTAACAAGGACAAAAGGTATACATTTTTTAATGGCAGTATATTGAAATGGTTTGAGTGTTATGTCAAAAAATTCATTGCTAAAGCTTTTTCATTGTCACTGTTTTCAAAAGAAAAATAGCACACATCTAAGCCTTCCTGTGAGAACAAAGTGCTTGGTGTACCAGAAATTACTCATTTATGAATTCATTTATATCAAATCTTTTTATCTGGTGTGTTATTTGGGCATTGAATGGGTTGCCTAATATATATTTATTATTAATATAATACATATTAATTAGCTTTATATCCTTTTTAGCCCAGATAATTGATAATTATATCCATGCTCTTGCTCAATGTTAAATATGCTCTGATATTATATTATTATATTATATTATATTATCTTATTATATTGGCAGAGCTATACAAATAGAATTATTTTTTTATAATTATTTTGTTTTTATAAAAATATGTCTGCCAATAAATAAATTGAGTAGGGCAAAAAAAATTTAAACAAAGCTTTTCATGATCATTTCTAAATAACAATGGTGTGACATAAGCAATGTCTTGTAAGTGTCTGGCCCATTAGCCATGTGCGTTTGACATTGTGACAATGTCAAGGAGAGTAATTGCCTACCCCTGCGTTAAGATATAATGTAACAGATGTATAGTCTCTCTCTACATTTCTTGTATAGTCTCTCTCTACATTTCTTGTATAGTCTCTCTCTACATTTCTTGTATAGTCTCTCTCTACATTTCTTGTATAGTCTCTCTCTACATTTCTTGTATAGTCTCTCTCTACATTTCTTGTATAGTCTCTCTCTACATTTCTTGTATAGTCTCTCTCTACATTTCTTGTATAGTCTCTCTCTACATTTCTTGTATAGTCTCTCTCTACATTTCTTGTATAGTCTCTCTCTACATTTCTTGTATAGTCTCTCTCTACATTTCTTGTATAGTCTCTCTCTACATTTCTTGTATAGTCTCTCTCTACATTTCTTGTATAGTCTCTCTCTACATTTCTTGTATAGTCTCTCTCTACATTTCTACCAGGTGAATGCCCAAGCTTTAACACAATCTCTAAATCCAGCCTTGAGACCATGGGTTCTCCTTGGGGAAAGACTTGGCTCAGTTGGCAGTCATCTTACAAAAACATTATCAGTCAACAATGTAGAAGTTTTGATCTATGGTGAGTACTTTGTTTTGTCAAGGAATTCAAGATGTGACAGGTTTCTAGGTAGCACTCTTGGAATAGTAGGATATCTATAAATATGTTTTGATATATGCTGTTTGTATGTAGTAGTTAAAGAGAGTGTGTCCATAGACATAACATTGTTAGGAAAGATTTTGGAAGAAAGTTATCATTATTGACTGCTGGACAAATTACAGTTTGCAAATCATAGCTGTTTAAGATTCGATAGACCTAAAAAAAAAGAATGTAATGCTTGTAATGTGTATACATTACAATAATTAACAAAGCTTAACTTTAATAACCAGTGCTAGGCCTTATTAGACTGTTTTTTTTTTAAGTTTCTACTGTTAGTAATAGCTTACATTTAATCCTATGATACTTATAAATTTATGTAAAGATTCAATTTGTGCATAAGTACTAAATAGTTTGTTATTATTTGCTGATCATCAGCTGAGACTTATTAGTTGAAATAGTATTTACATTTTGATCTGTATTTGACCATCTATAAATATCCACACTTATATTATCTTGTCTTAGAAAAGTCCTTGGAAAATGCTGGAGCTGCTTTGGTATCATCTGTTATGATTGGTTATTTAAATACATCTTCTGTTGAAAATAGTGAGATTCTTCCCAAAAATTTGAATTTGAACGTAATCAATGCTCCAATTATCAGCAAGCAGTCTGGAATAAGAGTAAGTAGTACAAGGCAATATCTTTAGATGTTTTTTTTTAAAATATGTATTGAATTGTATAATTTCATGGTGAATATTTTCGTATATTTTGTATTTATTGCGTAGTCTACTTAGTGTGTTTAAACCTTCTTATGTTTATAACAAATCAGCTCTATAGCTAAAAAACAAAAACAATCAATATATAGTAGGGGCTTTTCTTGTATATGTAAAAGATATAAATTAAATTCACCTTAAACATATGAAAAAAAAAAGAACTGAAACCTAAAAAAAAATTTCAAAAATCAACAAAAACAAAAACCAAAAAAAAAAAATGGAAAAATATATGAACAGAAAATAATAAATGTATTAACAAAAATGAAAACAAAATTGTAGAGAAGCCTCAAACATTTTCCTTTTACATTTCTTTTGCTTCTTTCCTGCATATTGTTTCTTAGATTGCCTCTAGTGTAGTGTATTCATTCCCCTAGCATGTCCCAGTTTCTAAAACAAAATAAAAAACCTGCTTGAATAATTTCTCTTTGTGTTTAATCTATTTACGCCAAAAATAATGCATTAAAAAATATTTATAAGAGCATTAGGTTTTGTCTTTTAAAAAAATATAAAAAAATTTGTGGGTATTCTTTTACTACTTTTTGTTTTTAAATTCTGTCAATGTAACACTGACCAGTTTTCTCACAAAAAGTTTATATTAATAAATCACTATGGGGAATGCTAAGCCTGAACTATATATTTGTATAGTGTTTATAATCAATTATTCATTTTAGTCAATTTTAGTGCACATTGATTTGGCTTTTCTAGTTTTACTTCATTTGTTTTTTTTTAATTCTTTATATTTATTTTGCAAGAAGCAATAAAGTTTTTATATTATAGGAACATTACTTTAAAGTAGAAGATTAAAACATTTTCCTTGCATGTCCTAATGTGTTTGTGTGTAGTTGTAGGGTTTTAACCAATTAATTCTAGAGATACTTTGTTAGTAAAGCTTGTAGCTTGTATTTTCCTGATTGTGAAAAGAATGTCTTAATAGCAAAAAAAAAACATTTGAATGTGACTTTAATGTGGTGGTTACTCCCCCTTATAGACAGCCGAAGGTGGGGAACCTACTGAAGAAGCAACCTTTTCATTCAACATGATCAATGCTCCCATATTGGCCAAGCAAGCTGGCATTGTTGTGAGTTTGCAGTACTATTTGATTGTCACTTATTTCACTTGTATTCATTTAAAACTACACTGGAACCATGCATCGTGCTTACTTCTCATTCAATAAGCTGACAAATTTAGAAAATTATTCATCTAACTTTTGCAAACAGCACTAAAATTAACAAATTTGTTTTAAAAAAAAATTTCAGTATGTATCTATCAAATGAATTTTGTTGTTTAAACTTATAAATGTGTGAACCCAATCGATTGCAAAATATTTATCCAGAATTCTTTTTGAAATCTGACCATTATTTCCAATGTCAATGAACAAAATTTCCAATGTCATGGTTCCACTGTACATGCTACTATAGTTGTATATACAGTTTTTGATACTAGCTGGCATCCTTAGATATATTAGCATGCTGTGTTGTTAACTATTACCCATGCATTGGCCACATAAGCAATATTTGCTTATTTATATAAATCATTAAAATATTGGCTTTTTTTCTCATTGCTTAGATTTTGTTTTAATATATTACGTTATTAATATTCAAACAATTTTCTCTAAAACAATGCTAGGAATTTATTTTCTCACATATGCATTTTTTTGTTTTATTCTAAATGTATCTAATGGTTGATCATGAATTGGTTGTTTTTCTAGACAACTTCAACATTTAAGAAGAAAGCACGTCAAGTAAAGTCTGGCATTAAAGTTGAATTTCAAAGTGCTGGTGGGGAGGTGCTAGAGATTTGTGGTCTTGTTGCTGGTGAAAACAGTCTTTTGACCTCTGTGCAGGCAAACACATTCAAAGTACCAGCATGTTTACAAGGAGAGATCATTGTTTACAGAGTGGACAAACCTGTGCCCTTGGCAGATATTTTGAGTAAGCACATTTTGCTTGTATACATTTTTGAGGGTGAGGGTTTTCCATCTTTTTCCATTCAACATATTTCTATACACAAGTCTTTTGTCAAATATTTCTATACACAAGTCTTTTGTCAAATATTTCTATACACAAGTCTTTGTAAAATATTTCTATACACAAGTCCTTTGTCAAATATTTCTATACACAAGTCTTTGTAAAATATTTCTATACACAAGTCCTTTGTCAAATATTTCTATACACAAGTCTTTGTAAAATATTTCTATACACAAGTCCTTTGTCAAATATTTCTATACACAAGTCTTTTGTCAAATATTTCTATACACAAGTCTTTGTAAAATATTTCTATACACAAGTCCTTTGTAAAATATTTCTATACACAAGTCCTTTGTAAAATATTTCTATACACAAGTCCTTTGTCAAATATTTCTATACACAAGTCTTTGTAAAATATTTCTATACACAAGTCCTGTGTAAAATATTTCTATACACAAGTCTTTGTCAAATATTTCTATACACAAGTCCTTTGTCAAATATTTCTATACACAAGTCCTTTGTCAAATATTTCTATACACAAGTCTTTGTCAAATATTTCTATACACAAGTCCTTTGTCAAATATTTCTATACACAAGTCCTTTGTCAAATATTTCTATACACAAGTCTTTGTAAAATATTTCTATACACAAGTCTTTGTCAAATATTTCTATACACAAGTCCTTTGTCAAATATTTCTATACACAAGTCCTTTGTCAAATATTTCTATACACAAGTCCTTTGTCAAATATTTCTATACACAAGTCCTTTGTCAAATATTTCTATACACAAGTCTTTGTAAAATATTTCTATACACAAGTCTTTGTAAAATATTTCTATACACAAGTCTTTGTAAAATATTTCTATACACAAGTCTTTGTAAAATATTTCTATACACAAGTCTTTGTCAAATATTTCTATACACAAGTCCTTTGTCAAATATTTCTATACACAAGTCTTTGTAAAATATTTCTATACACAAGTCTTTGTAAAATATTTCTATACACAAGTCTTTGTAAAATATTTCTATACACAAGTCTTTGTCAAATATTTCTATACACAAGTCTTTGTAAAATATTTCTATACACAAGTCTTTGTAAAATATTTCTATACACAAGTCCTTTGTCAAATATTTCTATACACAAGTCTTTGTAAAATATTTCTATACACAAGTCTTTGTAAAATATTTCTATACACAAGTCTTTGTAAAATATTTCTATACACAAGTCTTTGTCAAATATTTCTATACACAAGTCCTTTGTAAAATATTTCTATACACATGTCCTTTGTAAAATATTTCTATACACAAGTCCTTTGTCAAATATTTCTATACACAAGTCCTTTGTCAAATATTTCTATACACAAGTCCTTTGTCAAATATTTCTATACACGTCTTTGTCAAATATTTCTATACACAAGTCTTTGTAAAATATTTCTATACACAAGTCCTTTGTCAAATATTTCTATACACAAGTCCTTTGTCAAATATTTCTATACACAAGTCCTTTGTCAAATATTTCTATACACAAGTCCTTTGTCAAATATTTCTATACACAAGTCCTTTGTCAAATATTTCTATACACAAGTCCTTTGTCAAATATTTCTATACACAAGTCCTTTGTCAAATATTTCTATACACAAGTCCTTTGTCAAATATTTCTATACACAAGTCCTTTGTCAAATATTTCTATACACAAGTCCTTTGTCAAATATTTCTATACACAAGTCCTTTGTCAAATATTTCTATACACAAGTCCTTTGTCAAATATTTCTATACACAAGTCCTTTGTCAAATATTTCTATACACAAGTCCTTTGTCAAATATTTCTATACACAAGTCCTTTGTAAAATGCCAGGTGAATTAAATTAAAATATTGCGATACCCTAGATACAAGTTTAATCTGTAATATATGTTTTAAATATTGAAAACATTTCAGATAATGAAAAAATATATTACATTGTTTAGATAATAGCCAGCCTGTCTCAGACATTTAAAACGTATGGGTAACCAGATGTGGAGACATTGCTTATTATAATACTTGATATTATAAAAGAAGAGTATTTTGTAGCTATACACCTGAATGTTGCATAACTTGTAAAGTCAACTGCAATGGGGATGACTTCCTGAGTCAGGGTGTCTTGTTTTTTTTTCCCTAAATTTTATTGTTTACTTATTAAATTCAATTTTTTGTGCTAAAGTGATTAGTATATGACATCTTGGAAAGTATGATTACTAAATAAATGACTATTAAACAGAATAAGCAGGATATAAAAACAAGTCTTTTAACAAAAATTTGATTTTATTAATTGAATTGAGGAAAGAAATTCTGTGTATCTGGATTTTTCTTTTATCGACCTGTTTTCTTGCTATTAAGCATACCTTCATTACAGGCAATTAAAAAAAATTAAATTGTTACTTTTTTATTTGTAAAAAATAACATGTAGAGAGAGAGTGCATTGTTTTAAACTTCATGACTTACCTTATTAGAATAATCAAATTCTTAAAATAGTTTTCATTTATAGTAATATTAATTCATAAGAAAAGTTTCATCAACACTTAAAATAGTTTTCCTTAGTAGTAATATAATTCATAAGAAAAAGTTTCATTAACACCTAAGTCCATAATAGTGGAAGGTAAAAAATATCAGTCGGCCATTAGTCCTGCACTTTCAATTTCACAACAAAAACTCAATAATGGTAAATTATCATAATTTAAAAAGCAAAATAAAATGTTACTATTCAGCTATCAGATAATCATTCTTCCCGAGACTATGGTGTAAAGTTGGATCCTTTGTTTTTGTTCTTTAAATAGTCACCCTTCATTGAGGAAAATATATGCGCATGGGACATAAAAAATTGTGTAGGCTGTTAAAAATATACGTACTCGGGACGGAGGAGATAAAGTAGGTTGATGGAAATATACATGCCTGGGCTGTAAGGGTTAAGATGCATGTGAGGTAGTAATATAAAAACTAGAATTTTAATTTAATTATTTTATCAAAACATAATGTCTGGTTTATCTGTAACCAATGAGATGATCAGATTTGATGTCCATCTTGTTATTTCCATAAGTACAAAAGAAATCTCCATTTGCAGCAACTTTTTCTGCTGTGTTGATTCCCCTGGCACATTCTTCAGTCTGGCATTGTGTTTATTACAGGTGCTGCAGAAAAAGATGGGTTGAAAGTCTCAGCACTCTCTGCTTCTGAAGTAAGAAATGGTCAAGGTTTTGGAATCATTAACTTGGAGCTATCGGTGACTCAGAGTTTGACCCATTTGAATCAGACTCTCAACAGTGCATATGTTTGTTCTTTATAAACATTCTTTTTTCAATTTACTATAGTTGTTAGTACTTTTATTTTCAAACCATGTGTTGTCTAATTTCAAATTTATTTCAAAGTAATCTGAGATTTTTTTTTACTCTTACATTGTATACGCATTTTATAGTGTTTGTTACTTCCCCTGACATTATATTTGAGTATTATTGAAATGTCATAACAGTATTCCAAATACTATGTGATTCCTGAATGTCTGTTATAAACATTGTGACATTATCATTTGTCATATAGGCTATTCATAAGTTGTATACTTTGAGTTGTTTTTCATAAACAGAGATGTAATTAAATATAATTATTAAAAATTAGAACAGATTCAAATATATGTTTTCTAGCAGGATTAAATAATCTGTTCAAATCTCAAAAGTAAAAGTGAATTAAATGGTGAAAAATGTAGACTAATTAAAATGTGATAACTTTCTAAATTCTTAATTTAGCCCTAATTAGTCTAATTAAATTAACTATTTCAAGACATTAAATAATGTTTCTGATCTGCACAAAGAAATATTGTTTCTGAAAAAATGTTTTTATGTAATGAGTAATGTTTCAAGAGTTTTGTTTATCTTTTGTTGGGCTAACTACAGAGCAGCATGTCTTGGTTTTATACACAAGTTTCATAATAGTTCTTATGTAATGGCATAAATACATCAATTGGAGTGTCTTCTATTGGTTTCATTGCTTCAGTTCTTAATTATTTTTCATTGCATTACCGTACTTCATAATTATAATGTTAAGAGTTTAAATCATTTTGTTCAACTGTATGCATCCAATGGTTTAGAATTTCAGCTGTTGTTCTCCAATTCATCCAATGATTATTTCTTGGGGTTATCATTGTACTTTGTCACATGTCACTATTATAGATTTCTATTTATTTGTTTTCTCAGGACTGCAATGTGTAACTTTGTTTTTGATAACTTAAGTTTATAAGTTTTTTTGTGTATATTTTGCTTCAAGATTTTCTTTCTTTGCTATGCAAATAAATTTATTGGAACAGAGAGTGAAGTTTTTGTTTTTCATTGTTTAATGTTAAAAAAGAATTAATAAACAATAAATTTTATTATCACAATATTGAATTTTAGTTATAATTTAAAAACATGAATGAATAGTTTTGGCACTGACTGTAAGTAAAACAATGAAAGAAAGAAATAAAGTATTAAGTGTATGTATGGCTTAAGATAAACAGCTTGTGGCTTATGAACAAATAAAGATAGGCCTACCTTTTGGCTGAAAGATAACACCTTAAATTTGATTATTAAAAAAATAGGTCACTCCTTAAATGATAATTCAATGCTAAAAAGTAGGGATAATTGAAAGAATAGGGTCAATTAAATAGATTGCCTATAGTTAGAGTGATCTCCTTTTTTTCAAATTGAATTGATAAAATATCACAAAAGTGTTTTTGTTTAACTATTCACTACACCTAACAATGCATCCTGAAAAAAATCATTTGTAGTTCAATATTTAAAAGTTATTGATGACTATTGTTATTAAATTCAATTTTTGACACATTCATATTTTCATAGTATGAGAATCTTATTTCATTGTTTATTGGTAAAACCTAATTACATATATAATTTAAATCATTACATCAACACATTAAACTTGCACACAGTTTAAATGAATGTGTTTTTTATAGTTTGGTTTGGTCAACTATTTGTTCTAAGAATCCATCGTATAATGGGGTTGATCCATTCTAATCCTTTGATAGCAAACACAAGCCATTATAAATCACTCTTTGTGTTTCTATAGATCATTTTGTCCAACATTATTATTATTTCTTAGTCTGTCTCTCACTTATTGGGTGAATAGATTCACCAGACCGAATATTGAAACAATAATGTCCTTCTGACAGAGCTGTCATGTAGATCAATACTGTATTGCGCTCCCTCAAGGGCCAACAATTTGCTGAAATTACTTAACATAAAAATAGTTAGCCTATTCATTCATTGGGGAATTGGACATGTTTTGTAATGGGACTTAGTAATAACAGAAAAATGGTTGTTAATGATGTGATTACCACAAATACCCAGAAGAAAAATTTATCTAAAACTCTGGCCACTTCCTGCCATTCAAGGACAGCAGTTCTCTGCCCATGGCTTTTGTCGTAAGCTTCCAACACGGCCTTCAAATAATGTAAAATCTGAGCCTCAACCAGACTTTTCTTGCTTTCCCGCGCCTTTTTGCTAGTCACTGGCTGTGACAACGTGCTGCCTTCCACAGAATACATGCAGTCTGAATGTTGGGAGTTCACACGCACTGTAGGCGGGTCTTGGTGGATGGACGTGCCTGCGGGCTGCGTCACGTGGTTCGTTGTTGCAGCGTGCCCTGGCATCCGCTGGAAGTGTGAATTCTTGGAGGATTGCGGCTCAAACAGGTCGTCGGAATAATGCTGTCTGCTGTTGTTGTTGTTTACGTTGGCGCAGTTGATGTGGATGATTCTCATGCAGAAGCACCTGGCAAAAACCATGGCCAGCTTTCTGACCAGCTTAGGTGGACGTCTCATGTTGGTTCCACGGTGATGGCAGTTTAGAACAAACACGGAGAGAGCCACTGATAGTGCTGACATTGCCATTATGACTGTAAGGTAGATTCCTGGGAAATTACAAAGATCTTACATATGTTATCCTTTGTATAGTGTTTTATACTAAAAATTCCATTAAACAGGTTTTATTATACAGTTTGGGAAAAACTGAATGATTTTTCAGTTCATGTTTGGGAACGTTAGTGAAGTTTGGGAAAATTTACTACAATTTGGGAAATGATTGGAATTTTAACAAAATGGACAGAACATCGTGAAAAACACTATATCAGAACGAATAGTGAAATATCAACTGTCAAGTACCCACTTATATTGAGTTAGCATTTTTTTTAGGTAAAATCAATATTTCTAAATACAATTTGTTTTACTGGGGGTAGACATACCAGGTAAATAAAATTGTTCTTTGCATTTATTGAGATAAAGTTAAACTAGAAATCGTCCATGTCCTTTTTTTCATAGAGAGACTAAACAAATTAAGTAAGAAAAGTAAAGATTTGCATAAGACACATGTCTAACGGGATTATGTAACTGTCTGGTGCAGGGTTCGGCAACCTATGTGACGCGTGCCTGACTTGGCACGCCGAGGGATTTTCAATGGCACGCAGAAGAGGCCCTAAAAGTCTATTCAGGTCTCTTCTGCTTAAAAAATGTAGTGCCACAGCATGATGACTTTTAGGCTGTTGGCACGCGGAATGAATTAGAAATCATACTTTGGCACACCGTAATCAAAAGGTTGCCGACCCCTGGAGTCTTGTGGATGATCTGAAACGTCTAATCTAAGCATCACGACTAGCAGGCTAATGGGGTCAAAATAATATATGAAACGAGGATAAAGGAATTGATTAAAAGTTATAATACCATACAGACCTATCAATGGTATATATTCGGAGGTCGGAGGCATATTTTCTGCAACAAGGAGCATAAACACGGAGAAGGCCAGCAACACTGTCAGTCCGAGGGTCACTTTTTCGCCTGAGTCTGGTGGCAGCAGGAAACCGGTCAAGGACAGACTGGACAGCAGCATGCAAGGAATGATGACGTTCAGGAAGTAGTACAAAACACGGCGCCGAATCTATGGCCAGAGGAGAGCAAAGAGCATTGATATGGTTAACATATGAACAATTTCTAGAGGTAGACCTACATTTCACAGGTAAAACAACTCTCATGCGTATGTACATTGTATACGCTTGTTTAACTAAATATCTATGTGGATATATATCCATCCTTTAATTATTCATACACCCATCCATCCCTCCACTTATCCAGCCATCTCCTCCAATTACCATCTGTCATCTATTTATCTATCTATCTATCTATCTATCTATCTATCTATCTATCTATCTATCTATCTATCTATCTATCTATCTATCTATCTATCTATCTATCTATCTATCTATCTATCTATCTATCTATCTATCTATCTATCTATCTATCTATCTATCTATCTATCTATCTATCTATCTATCTATCTATCTATCTATCTATCTATCTATCTATCTATCTATTTATCTGTCTGCCTGCCTGCCTGCCTGTCTGTCTGTCTATCTATCTGTTCTAATATCATCTATCTTTAGATGCAAATAGATGCGATACATGTTTCTGCAAATTTGTCAAAATTTTTTTTTGGCACAGAAGAGTTATTTCCTCAGCCCTGAGTTGCGACAGAATTTTTAGTCTAGTTGTCAGTATGGTAGACAGTTTTTATAATGTAATTTATTCATAGCTTTGAGCTTTGCATTCTTTTATAATGTTTAAATTTACTTTTAAACAACACTTTACTTTAAACACATTATACTATGAGCAAAGCCATAATAATAGAATAAAGAAACGCACAAGTGTAATCGAAAATTGAACAATCAATAAAACGCATAACAAAGCCGAGGTAAACAATCCATGCAAAACTGTTTATTCATTTGCTTCAAATTTAGAGTTATTCATACTTATGACAATTTTATACGTTCATTTTATTTGCGTTCATTTCATATTTTCTATTACCACTTGTTAATAATTTAGTTATTTCATTCGTCCATGACCTCTACAGTCATGCCAAGCGTCAACTTTGTGCACATCTATGTGGTCCAAGGTTAGTACTGCCGGGGATGGGGGTGGGAAATAGGCAAATTATCTAACATTTAATCAAACATTATGGGTTCCCAAACACGTTTTGAGTCAGTTTTCACATATCATAAATAGGATTTAACATAATTATAGTCTCTCTTTCTCTCTCTCTGTCTCTCTAGACCTATCTCTCCCACACTCTGTCTGAAATAGCATTTAGAACAATTTAGATAGTATTTATATATCGGTATAGGCTTTTAATTTTATACTTAATTTTCCCTCAAATTTTTTTTTTCTTCTGTTTTCGTTAATCGTCTCTTCTTTATCCTTCAATCTATCTTTATTTGTGTGGAAACACGCACATTAGGACTCGCAAGGCTCATGTATATGCTTTACTGGTTCTCCATTTGTTAATTGATTAGGGGTCGCAGTTAACAATTTCCGTTACTTCCGTTGCGATTGTCCAACATTTTCGTTGCGCATGTCAGTGAGCTGTTATGGTCGCGTGGGTGAAGGCCACATCGATTGCATCACACCCCGTCACGTGATGTCTGACCAGGACAGAGATAGCCAATGTTGTTTTTTATACAAGATTTTGTGGGTGTTTTTTTATTTTTGTTTTATTTGTTCACTAAGTTTGATTGACGATCAATGGGAGACTGTTCTGGCATGGACTTTCACTATTATAGTGATTATCTCCCCCTTTCCAGTCATTAAGAAATTGCATCAATGTCTATATTCATCGCTATAATGTTTCAACTTCACTGGACAAACTATCCATATAAACATCATGACTGATTGAAGACTAGAGTTTGTGTACGATGTGGTAATCGATATTGCGCATAGCGGGGCCATTTATCTCATTCACTGCTGCCCTTAACAGACCCCGTTCGTTTATGCTGTATAAGCCTACGAACTACCACTGTGTGATACATGAAACATAAGGCAACACGAGACAGTATGATCTCATTGCATAATAAATAGTGACATATTATGTAACGTTTAGGTTATATGTCGCTATCACTAGAGCTAATGTAACAATAGACGGAGATTGGGGTATTAAGAGGGTATCTCGTTTTCATGACATCGATTATGTAAGTGTGTGTGACTAGTTTTGTGTGTTTGTATCCGAAAAAAAAGAGGGGGATGGGTGGGGCTAAAACCACTGACCTATAAAAAGAATGGAAAGCACCTCAATAATAAATGTGTACTCTCAAATTGAGGCTAGAATTGATGACACTATTTACACTAAGCTTATTCACTTATCCGTAAAAGCGAATAATAGGAATAAACCACCTATAAGCTTAATTAGAACAAATCTTTACGATAAAAAAGAATGATAATAATGCTTATATAGCGCATATCCCGTTGAGGACAGTTCCATGCGCTGAGAAGTGAAAGGAAGTCTAAGTCACTTGAAATATATAGACTATCAGGTCCGTGTTTAGGAAATCTAATTTTATAGAAAAGTGAAAGTCACGTGAAAATCTATTAATTTTGGCATCAACAATATAGTTTCCAGGCCCTATCAATTCTTATTATAGATCATTCCTAATAGAAGTGATGGCCATACTTATTTATCAATAAGAATAGGCTACATTCATAAATGCAACTGAAACATAACCCAGCGAGCACAGCGCGTCTTTACGACGGGTAAAAAACGCGAAAGCCTCGAAAACACGCGGAAACGACGTTTTTCCACTGTCGATACGACGTGGTGTGCCCGCTGGGAAGTTGACTTTGAAATCGGCCTATTTTTCACTTAGATGACGTATTGTCATAGATTTATTTTCCTTATTTCAATCTTCAAAAATTCAGGTAAATTTATAGTGGCAATCGATTCCGAAATATTTTGCAATAATAACAACATACAATAGTAAACATTGTTTTGTACAAGTATAGTTAATAGTGCCTGCCATTCGATCATAATAACGATAAAACGATTCCGTGTTGTTAAGATTGACTTACGTAGCCTATAGAACTGATTCATTATAATGTTTACAAAAACTGGTTATGCATTCATACATTCATACTCAATGTAACAATGTAAACTAGCGATTGAACATCTAAAAAAAAATTAAACTAATGTAATTTGTGACTTTAAATTACGTAAATTAAATAAAGCAGTCTAGAATTTAGACCTAGTAGTATTTTAATTAAAAATAGCAGGATAGCACCGTGAAGGCCTATTGGAATGACCATTTAAAGCGTCTTTGGAAATTTAATTAACAAAATCAATTTTCTTTTTTTTTTTTTTACGGAAAGAGAAAACAGTCTAAGTGCGTCTAATCCCTTTAGGGACCGCCAGTTCTATTCATTCAAGGTAAATGTAGTTAAACTTTTATCCAACCAAATTTAAAGTAAGTAAATACAAATCGATTTCTTTTAGCGTGAATGAACACACAAATACATGCAAGTACTGCACGGAATACATAAAGCTGATTAAAGCATCTGCAATTTTTATAGAATAGACCAGCGTAGTTCCTTGTAGGACCCAGTTAAGGCAATTTACTTAGCTAAACTCTTGACCCCACTATATCAATCTCCGTCCAAGGAAAAGCGGCAAAAGTTCGTGAAAAAAAAGAACGTGTCTTCGTTATTAGAGTCTAGTTACATTGACGTCGTTTCTCCATTTCCAACC
The DNA here is from genome assembly GCA_949126835.1 of Anisus vortex. Taxonomy (NCBI): domain Eukaryota; kingdom Metazoa; phylum Mollusca; class Gastropoda; family Planorbidae; genus Anisus; species Anisus vortex. The sequence goes on from OX421492.1 coordinate 31,118,323, forward strand.
ATTTTATACTATATAATATATCCATGGCTAGAGCTCAGCTCTGTCCCATACATTATTAGCACAGTTTACATAAACATAAACTAATGTCTATTATAGTTAATATAGACAAAGACACAATTCAACAGATATGTTATTACCATGATGTAAAACGTAACATCAATGTAAGGTTCAGGGCAGCAGGTGTAATGCTTGACACGTCTTATTATTTTAGTGCCCAGCAGTTCCCACTCTCCATTGTCCACGTAGTTGGACAGGTCAACATTCTCTGACCTGTTAGTGACGTCAACCTAAAGAAACAATTTTCCTAGACATGAATAGGGGCCTACTGACAACGTAGAAAAAGTCAACAAAAGGCATAGCCTATATATATATAAAGCCTATATAAAAATGTATATGTCTAAGCAGGTGTTCGTACAAGACCCAGACACTAAAAAGAAGCTCAAAATAATGTAAAAAAATATTGCCAGAAAGCGAAGTCAACTAGAATTTTTATTTTCCTTTTCTTTTTTTTTTTGGGTCTGACAAAAAAACAAACAATAAATAAAAAAACAATAACAGACGGGCTTGTTTCACATCAGATCTGCAGGGAGAGCTTTTTATTTTTACAGTAAACATGTATTTTATTGTTTTTGGATTTAGTGGATAAAACGAAATAAGAACTAGATTCTAATCTTGTTCAGTATTTTTTATTTATTTGTATAGCAACAGGCCTGAAACAGTAACAATAAGCAATAATCAACATTATTTCTTATAACCATTCATTATATTCTTCTAGAGCACATAAACTAAGAATTCATACTAAGTATTGCTAAAATTCTCTATGATATATTTCTCTAGGATGCCTCTTCCTTTCTGTACAGCCCAGAAAACAAGCCTATCAACTAACATAGAAAGGTTCTCTGTATGTTTAGTTTTGTACAAAAAAAATGCGTAAGCTTATGTTCGCGTGAACCAATGGACATCATCATTATGGACAGGAATCTTGACCATTGATCTCGCCTAACCGTGGGTCTGTAATTAGAACCAGATTTCAGGGGACGTTGAGTGGACGAGACGTTGGGCTACTCGGATGCCAAAATGGAAATAGCCAAAGCCTTACATGTCATCTGAAATGGGGATGGATTAATGAGATCAGAACATTATAAAAAATGACGTAATGGTTTGGACGCACATATTTAGCTGTAGCCAGCAAGGAGCTAGATTTTTAGAAGTCTAGTTTACTGCTAGTAGGCCTATAGCTTGATGACAATATTTTAAAAAGTTAATTTTGATAATAATCTTTTTTTTTTAAAGTAAAGTTTTGTCCAACAAAATTAAAAGCAAGTAAATACAAATCGATTTCTTTTGGCGTGAACGAACACACAAACATATGCAAGTAGTGCAACACAATATATAAAGCTGATTAAAGGGGCTGCAATTTGTATAGAATAGACCAGCATAGTCTTATCTTATCTTCAGGCCCCACGAGAGGGGGGTACAGCCGGTACGCCGTACCGGGGCCCATAAGAGTTTAGGGGGCCCATGAATATTAAAATTTAAAATTAAATTGGCAATTATGCAAGTATTTTTTAATTGTTGCAATAAAGCTAAGAGGAGATGCCCCAAAACCTCCTACAATCTCATGTGGCGTTGGGGGCCCTTCATTTTGGTATTTTTTTATTGTGTACTTGAACATTTTGTTAAATTTGCAAAGAAGCCTTTAGTTGTAATATAGGGCTTATTTATTTTCGATAGCATTCAGCCGGATCTCTTTTTTATTTTGTTTTCTCCAGAGACACTTATAAATATAGACATCTGAGCCATACAGGCTTACAGTTCTCCCTGTTAGCTTAGTAGCCTAGGCCAGGGGTCGACAACCTTAGGCACTCGTGCCACACATGGCACGCAGAGCGATTTTAGATGGCACGCGAGAGACCTCCAAAAGGTGCTTCTTGTTGATTTTTTCAATATTTGAATGAGGAGGCACTAACTGTTGAAGCCGATGTTACTATCTTATACATTACAGACGCTCCTTCTATAAAGAAAATTATTGCGTCCTACGCGACACATTTCAGTGAGTTGAACTTGCTTTTACAAGGACATGGCCAAACAGCACTTGACTGTTCGACCACCGGAATGGATTTGCATTGAAACTGGACAAATCTTGCACGTTAATTCAATTTCAAAACACTTAACTACTTGTAATTTCCTAATTTATGCCATATATTAAATAGATAGAGAGGAGTTTTATAAACAAAGACAAGACTTTAAAATTTATGGACTCTTGTTTTCACACCACTTAAAGTCTGACTGGATTTATCTATATACAACCATCTTGGATGTGGATCTTTTTTTTTAAGTGGAGGGATATTGAACATTTAAAATGCAGCATGTTGAATTTTAAACACAAAAATGCTAGATTTTTATAAAGAATTAATAATTAAAAAGTAATATTAGTTTTAATTTTAAAAGAAGGGAGATAATTAACCCGTTTTTTTATTTGTTTTTTTTGCTCTAATATGTCCAATATGTTTCATGTCTTTCTTTAATAAAAACATTAATGGCTCTTACAATTATAATTTTAAATTTATCAAATTGTGTAAGTTAGTTGAAAAGTATATAAATATTATATGACTAAAGAATTCATAATAATATGTGTACATTTTAAAACATTACATTAACTACCAAGTTTGTATGATTACAATGTCTCTACACCGCTCGACGATAGTGGAGTTATATACTATGTTGCGCAATAATAATTTAAGAGAATATCTCAGTAAAACTGAGATCGAAATACAATTAATGTATAGCAGGTGCCAGATCCATATATCAAATCACGATAACTAAATGATAATTTTAGGCGATAATTAACTATCAATATGTGAAAGTTTAGTAATAAAATTCTGTATTTGGTGTAAATGCAAATAAATTAAAAAGGATGATAACCAGGAACTCGTTTTTTTTATAGTTAAATAATATTAAACGCTCTAAAGATTTTCTCTATACACCTCGTTTTAGGCCTCTATCTTGCTACGGCGCTAAATATATGATATTATTTAAAAAAAGAAATATCATAGAGCAGGTTGACTTTCGGGCTGTTGGCACGCTGAATGATTTAAAAATCCTAGTTTGGCACACTATTAGCAAAAGGCTGCATATCGGTACTAGTATGGCAGTTAAACTAGTTAGTCGATCCTTTTACACTTTAATGATACCCTGTGCGGTAGTCAAGAGGGGAGATTGAAGGTATCATCATTTTAGACAAATGTATTGAAAATTTAAAACACATTAATTTTTTTGGTAATTTAACAAAATGAAATGTATTTTGGGAAGAGTTTGTAAAAAACAAACTATGTGTCAACTGTATTGCCACACAGATCTAACCTTACATTAGACTACACAGCATACATTACTGGCGAATATTTATAACTGACAAGAATAACACCAATAGTTAAATCACTAAACCTAGAAACACTAGTCACTAGAGGACATAAATGATCACTGAACAGTGAGAGTCACTTTTCCCATTTTACACATCTTTGTAATATTATTTGCAAGATTAATAGGCCTTCTGAAGCGCAGGAACAATTACAATAATTTAAACTAAGAACTGTGTACTTCATTAAAGTATTTTCGTAACAGACCTGTAAGGCTTTGATTGAAATGATTACACTCTAATGACAGTTAGTCTTATGACAGTTTCACAAAATGGTCCACAGACCTTGTAAAAAGATTCCTGATTTTTCAAACGTAGGCCTATGTAATACAAATAAATCATCTAGAAATGACTAGTGTTTAAAAAAGTGGGGGGGGGGGGGGAAAGAGGGGCCCAGAAAAGATCTCGTACCGGCATCTTTTTTTTCTCTCGAGGGCCCTGCTTATCTTATACATTCAATTAATGTTTCAATTAATGCCACTTTCTGTTTCCCTTATATTTTATTTTATTCTCAATGTGTATATACATTATACATGAATTCAAGCAATTGAAACAACGAACATCTTTGAGTGCCAGCAATATAACCTTGTCTAACCTTATATAACAAACTTTCTTTTAAATTTCTTTAACCCAAAAAATTATTGCACAATTGCAGCCCATTAAGGCCCTATTGGACTTTTTAAATAAGAAGTTTACAAATTCTTAAGTTTGATATTCTTGGTGTAGGTTGTTATGTCAAAGGGAGATTATAGAAAACGAATAATGGCATAAAATGTTCTCGCCCTGTTTTTTTTTCTGACTTTGAAGGATGTTGGTTGCTTTGTTATTTTGCATCCGTGAAATTTTCTGTCACCTCAACTTTTTATGACATAACACCCCCCTCTCACAATAGTGTGAAAAAACATATCGTGTGCTATACGTATAAAATATTCATATATTATTATAATTAAAAAAAAGTAAGCTTATTCTTATAATTGGGTAGACATACTTTTCAACGTTTATTGTTGTATTTGTTTCTTCAAGTTAAGAGTATTTGATTTAAAAAGTGAAGTAGTAATAGAATTAGTTTCTTCAAACTTAGAAGTTAGCTTGACAAGACTTAATTTGATGAACAAATTTATAGCAATGTGACAAACCAAAGTTTGACATTAATGTGAAAAACAGGTAGAACAATGTATTTGAAAAATTAAGCTTAGAAAATTCAAATGATGATTCTAATTAACTTACATTGGTTATACATTGTCAATTCTTAGTGTAATTGTCTTGTTTTGATTAGCCTTTGTTATGACTGTCTACAGTTTAAGTAATAGCAACAACAAAAACATACAAGTCTATTGAACACGAAATTCAATTGGCATTGAACGACTAGAATATCTTAATAAGCTAGATGGGTCTCCATCTGTGAAGGCTAAAATCGGATGTAATTAATGGGTTATTTATTTTCTTAGGTTATATGTAGTGTAAGTAAAGTACCATTCGGACCAAACTCATCATAGGACTGGTGAAGCATCGTTCTTTTGGCATCGTTCACCAGTTTCTGTGGTCATGGCATACCAGGGGATGTGTGGCCAGCACAATGCTCAGTGACTTTACTTTACCCCAACCAATGTCAGGTACCCATCAGAGCTGGGTAGAATCAGGGACACCTTCCAGACCCGGGAAAAAATCCTAGCCTGCACCAGTATTCGAACCCGGGACCTTCGGTACGCTGCCGCACGGCCACCGCGCCCCCCATATGTAGTGTAAGTAGAGGTTTAGATTGGGATGTTTTTGCTTGTGATTTATATTTGTCTTAATGCTATTTAGCGGTCTTCAATGTGAGCGAAGTCTTAAAATTAATAAGAAACATAAAACATTGAGAAAAATGTAGCTATTCTAAAATACAATAAAGAGCTACATATAGGAAATATTTATATCATACAGTCAGTCAGTTGCATAAAACTATCGATTTTACAGGAAGTTGGTCCTTAGAGCCAGTGCAGCAGCGTTCACAAACTTCTGTTGCTACAGTAGCCTATATAGTTGCATGAAAGTCTGCTAATATTATCAATTAAAGTAAATAGACCAACTCCAGTGTGTGAATACTACGGAGTAAAAATACAATGTCAATTAAAGACCAAGTCTGTTTAAAAAAAAAGCTATATTACCTGGAAACCGTCGTAAGCCCAAGAGCCTAGATTAAGACCACATAGTTGGTCGTCAAATGGAAAGAAAGTGATGTCCATCTTGCATGAGCTACGCATGCGCACTATGGGTGGCCAGAACACTGTTCCATCGCTATGGACCATGGCGAGACTTTTCATGTAGCCTTTGTTATGGTTGTCTACACTTTTAGAAACAGCAACAACATAAAAAACTTTTAGTAAAACAAAGGTAAAATCAGTGATTTTCAACATCTCATTGCTTTATTACATTATCACTTTACCTCGTTATAATTCTTAACCTTTTACTATATACTAGGTTATAATTCTCAGCTTTTAACCGTTTACTAGGTTATGATCAAAATATGTACCAACATGCGCATACTGAAGGGATATGTTTCGTCTGTTCTTCTATATGGGTGTGAATGTCCTACAATAGATAATGAACCAAGGAAAAGATTGAAGTCAGTAGAAATGTGGTTTCTAAGAAGGGTGATGAGAATATCATGGACTGAAAAGAGAACAAATGCTGAGGTGTTAACAACAGCATGTGCCACAAGATCAAAACTATAAGGAATAGAATGAAATTCTTAGGACACGTGTATAGGAAAAATGGAATAGAAAGACTAGCTGTGCGTGGAAAGATATGGCCTTTCTGATAGGAGAGTCAGATGAAAAGAAAGAATAACATACGGGGAAAGAGTGAACGAATGGACATAAAACTAAGCTTAAGCAGTAACGACTTGAAACAGCTAACAAACGAAAGAAATGTAGAGTCATGATTGCCCATGTCTGTTCCAGACCTGGCACCTGATGATGATGAGGTTATGATTCTCAGCTTTAAAACTTTTACAAGATCATACTAATTTTTTTATTGTCAGCTTTTAAACATTTACTAGGTTATAATTGTCAGCTGTTTACCAATTACTTGACTATATGTTTTAACTGTTTACCAATTACTTGACTATATGTTTCAACTGTTTACCAATTACTTGACTATATGTTTCTACTGTTAACCAATTACTTGACTATATGTTTCAACTGTTAACCAATTACTTGACTATATGTTTTAACTGTTTACCAATTACTTGACTATATGTTTTAACTGTTTACCAATTACTTGACTATATGTTTCAACTGTTTACCAATTACTTGACTATATGTTTTAACTGTTTACCAATTACTTGACTATATGTTTCAACTGTTTACCAATTACTTGACTATATGTTTTAACTGTTTACCAATTACTTGACTATATGTTTCTACTGTTTACCAATTACTTGACAATATGTTTGAACTGTTTACCAATTACTTGACTATATGTTTCAACTGTTTACCAATTACTTGATTATATGTTTCTACTGTTTACCAATTACTTGACTATATGTTTGAACTGTTTACCAATTACTTGACTATACGTTTCTACTGTTTACCAATTACCTGACAATATGTTTTAACTGTTTACCAATTACTTGACTATATGTTTCAACTGTTTACCAATTACTTCATTATATGTTTCAACTGTTTACCAATTACTTGACTATATGTTTCAACTGTTTACCAATTACTTGACTATACGTTTCTACTGTTTACCAATTACTTGACAATATGTTTGAACTGTTTACCAATTACTTGACTATATGTTTCAACTGTTTACCAATTACTTGATTATATGTTTCTACTGTTTACCAATTACTTGACTATATGTTTGAACTGTTTACCAATTACTTGACTATACGTTTCTACTGTTTACCATTTACTTGACAATATGTTTGAACTGTTTACCAATTACTTGACTATATGTTTCAACTGTTTACCAATTACTTGACTATATGTTTCAACTGTTTACCAATTACTTGACTATATGTTTCAACTGTTTACCAATTACTTGACTATATGTTTGAACTGTTTACCAATTACTTGACTATATGTTTGAACTGTTTACCAATTACTTGACTATATGTTTCAACTGTTTACCAATTACTTGACTATATGTTTCAACTGTTTACCAATTACTTGATTATATGTTTCAACTGTTTACCAATTACTTGACTATATGTTTCAACTGTTTACCAATTACTTGCTTATATGTTTCTACTGTTTACCAATTACTTGACTATATGTTTGAACTGTTTACCAATTACTTGACTATACGTTTCAACTGTTTACCAATTAACTTTGAATTCACCTTTAAAAACAGTATACCAAGCTTTTATTTGCTTGCTCTTTGGAGAAACTAAAAAAAAAAGTTACATCTCATGAGATCATTAAATTCATTTGTATTGATGTTACATACGGTTAGGAGTAACTGATCTACAGTGTGAGAATATGTCAAACTCTATATGGCTGTTTAAAAAAGTATAGGATGACAATACTTTATTGATCCCAGTATATCTATGTTTCAAAGTGTTTATCTTAGGTTCCTATTCACTCTTGATTTGACACTATAATCTTTGTTTCTTCATTTTCTTTTCACTACCTGAAATAATCTATAATTGTATTGGACAGCTTTGTTCTTGTTTAATTGTATTGGACAGCTTTGTTCTTGTTTAATTGTATTGGACAGCTTTGTTCTTGTTTAATTGTATTGGACAGCTTTGTTCTTGTTTAATTGTATTGGACAGCTTTGTTCTTGTTTAATTGTATTGAACAGCTTTGTTCTTGTTTAATTGTATTGGTCAGCTTTATCCTTGTTTAATTGTATTGGACAGCTTTGTTCTTGTTTAATTGTATTGGTCAGCTTTATTCTTGTTTAATACCGATAAGCATTTTAGACCCGACGTTATCTTTTCGCCCTGTCAATCGAAAATATTCCTTTAAAAAAACAAGAAATAAAACTAAAAAAAGAATTCAGTAAAATAGAAATAATAAATTTAAAAAAAAGTACGAAGAAAAAAATGCTAGATCGGTGCTGTCAAGTTTTAGCCTTAACCAAAAAATGGCGTTAGTCCTGCTATAAATCACACGTTTGAGGTTTGACTTGTGCTTTTATCACAGCTTTATAAGCTGTAAACCACGGCTGAACCCTGACGTGCCCAGACATCTCATAACATCACTAGAGATACAACACTGAGAGAGATATAAAAGTGATCCTTTAATTGACTCTCAGGACTAGAAGAAATAGAGAATACATTTGGTTAGTGGAATGCTAGAGACAGGGGCAATAATTAGCGCCATGAAAACTTGGCGAGTTTGCAGGGTTGTTCGAACTGTTTCTGAAACTATCTATCACCGTAAGAGTTAATGGAAACGTCTGCTCATCTAACCGACACAAATCCAGAGCTCGGTGACGGCCCCTTGACTATTTTATGACAGACTCAACAAGATAGCTCCCGACCATTGCTGACCTTTGCACTCGAAGAAACTCGATCAGATATGACCGTAAATCATTTAGCTTCTGAATAGACGCCAACTTTTCAAAGCGAGTTGTACATAGTGGAAATAATCTATAGTAGCGGGACTCGTGAGTTGATAGACAAATATTGGATTATGGTAATAGACTTTTTCTTTCACTCGCCGACGCTTCAGTCTATAAGTTATATATTTTTTTATAAGCATAGGCACTAGATCAAATTTATTGACAAGTTTTAGAACAAAGTAAAATAAATAAAACGGCTAAGAGTTATCCACACAATAGATGGCTTTTTATCTCAATATAAATTGCCATTTATCATGGACATAATTTTAAACTAACGAAACAAAAGATACAGCAGTAAAACTAATCTATAAATGTGTGTGTCTGAAAGTCCCTACATAAATACAGAGGTCATTACAGGTTGCAGAAAATATAAAGACGCTGTTTTGTTTCTGTTTTAGCGGTCCTTGACATGGCTCGTTTCGTTCTTCAAAGTTCAAAGCTCTTCGATAAAAAACTATTTTGAAGATGTGTCTAACTCTAAATGCAAAGCAAGGCGTAATACTTAGACTAGACCTAGATACTGAATCTATATATAGATTATATCATCAGTGCACAAGCCTACTCTTTTTTAACTGCATTAAAAATGATTAAACTGTTTTAACATTCAGGACGAGAGGCAAGTGGCGTCTCTCACGAAGCCTAACGTCTGCCCGATTACAGGCCCGTCTACAAACAACAGCAAACAAACAAACAAAACAAATAAAAAAATCAACAAAAAAACAACAACAAACAAACAACAACAACTACAAAAGCAAACAATAAAACAAAGAAAAAAACAAAACAGAACAGAAAACAAACTGCATTACAAACAAATGAAAACAAAAACTTATTACCAATAAACAAAAAGAATGTGATATTGTCATGGATATGCATTTTCAAGCGCAGAGGGATTTGGTAAATAATGAATAATTTTATATGGATATGCATTTTTAAGAGCAGTTGGATTAGGTAAATAATTAATAAATTTTATAAGGGCTTAATTTTTTTAGTGACACGGTTTTACAACCTTCTTTGATGTTTGTCTATCAAAGTCTAATCATCAATGATCAGTTTGAAACACTAATTGAAAAGCTTGTATAGGAAATAAACAGCTGTGAATCTATTACAGTTTATTTTTATTTTCACAGAAATAAAAATGAACAAATCAGCCAAACCAGTGCCGTTGCAAGGGATTTGGGGGCCCGGGGGGGGGGGGGCTTGGCCTCTTTAAGGGTCCCTGCATTTTGACATTCGACATTATGACATGAGAAAAAAACAATTCGGACACTCCATTGGGGCCCCCCTCAAGTAGGGGCCCGGGGGGACTTTTGAATTTGGACCCCCTCCCCCTCCCCTAGCTACGCCACTGAGCCAAACGTGACCGAATCTAGCAATGTATGTAAGAAAATAAACACGAAGTTTTATTTGTCAATATTAATCTAGTCTCATGTGGGAAACTAATGATTAGGCGGTACAAGTTTCACGTAGAAATAATTCTAAATCTATCTCTGCTTATATGAGTCTATAATTATTTGCACGAGCCTTGTCGATGCTCTGGCAAGGTACTGGGCATTGACAAGTCTTAACAAATATGCATGCATAAAAGGTCGACAAAAAAGACATTTCCGATCTTATTCGATCATTTAATCTTATTCGATAATTTAATGCTACGTTACTGGTTGTACCAAAAGATGTAGGACACTAAATTTTATTTCATTTCCAAAAGATGTTGCAAAAATAAAACAATGTATTGTGAAAGTCAGAACTGAAATTTTACCTTTTTATAATATCAAACTTATTGCTTAAAAAGAATTTTCGTTATTTGTTTTGATGAATCTACGCAATGTGTTTTTTAATAACCAAGAAACGCAACTCTTGACGTATTTATTTTATAAACAAAAGCTAAATTTAACCTAATGCGACTAACACTTGAGTATTAATAATCGCTTATTCAGTTTTGATGTTAAAAACGGATTCCTCATAACTAATCTTGTATCCTTTGTATATTTCTAAAAGACTAGAACTGGCCATCGAGGCTGTAATCAATTGTCAAACACCAGCAACAATAGAACCGAAAATTAAAGATCTCTTCCATTTGAAAAGGTCACGCCTCATGATTAAGTATTAAGACTTGCCAATTATCCATTGCGGTAGTTTAAACGTTAATTTAAAAACCAAAAAACATTATAACTATTCAAAATGTGTTTCGTTTGTGCCTTATTTTTTTCTTTAGGGGAGAAAGCCTCTCCCCCCCCCCCCTCTTTTTCCCTCCCACACTCTTTGAATGCATAAAAAAAATACATTCAGCCAAATAGCATAAGCTGAGCACAAAATAAAGAGGGCTGGAGGTGCAGCCGCCTCCTTAGCGCCCCAAAGCTCCATAATCACCGACGCTGTATGCCATTATATCAATATTTCAAATCCGGTCTTAGACAGTCTGCATGCCTCTTTAATCGATTCATCCGGTACACATTTTTCTGTTTATTTCTTTTAGTTCAATTTCATTATTTGTTCTGGTGTATTGTGTTCAATTTGTTTCCGAATTGTCGAACGTGTGAACCGAAGAAACAATGTCAACAAGTATTTCACAGCAACAATTTATACAAGCTAGTGCAAAGAGAAATATATAAAATGACTTTTTTTTAAAACGGTGTAGTTTTAGTTAACTTACTACACACGCACTAAAAGCAAACCAAACTCTTTCATTTATGTGCAACAAATTTTCCACGCATTTTCTTTTCCCAGTGTCGGTACAAAGATTTGTTAGAGAAGATTTTTCTGAACTTATGTCTAACTCCTACATATATCTTTAGATAAAAAGCAATGATCTGAAAGAGATCCCACAAAATTCAGTGTTGTCTTCTCATGAATATTTTAACACTTTTTATGCATAGTATATGTGTTGCAGTCTTAGATCGAAAAGTTATTGATTGCTTGAAAACTACGAGATTATTTTGAAGGTAAAATTATTATATTAGATTTGACGAGTCTTAACATGTATGCATGTATAAAAGTTTACAAGAAAAAACATTTCCGGTCGAATTCGATCATTTTATTCGAAACATGTCTGTGTGCTGGGTTACTGGTTGTACGAACATTTGTTGAGGATTAAAATTTCTTTCATTTCCAAAACATGTTTACAAAAGAAAACAATGCATTGTGAGAGTCAGAAGGGAACAATCACCTTTTTATAATATCAAACTTATTGCTTAATGCAAAATAATTTTTGTTATTCGTTTTTATGAATCTGCGAAATTTGTTTTTTAATAACCAAGAAAACGCAACTCTTGACTAATTTATTTTGTAAACAAGCTACATGCGACTAACACTTGAGTATTAATTATCGCCTTCTCACTTTTGATGTCAAAAACGGATTCCTCATAACAAATATTGTATCCTTTGAATAATTCTAAAAGACTAGAACTAGTCGTCTAGGTTGAAATCAACTGTCAATAACCAGCAAAAGCATGCTTTTTTGTTTACGGAAAAGCCTCAAATAATTAAACATTTAAAAATAGAACCGGAAGTTTACGATCACACCAGTTCAAAAGGTCACGCCTAATTAAGACTTGCCAATAAAGGTTGGCAGGGATTGCAGGAGGGATGATTTGGGAGGGGGCACTCGGACAATTAGAAATGAATGAAGAGAGTCTCACCTGTTATAAAGGACAATGTCCGGTAACCAAAGGTAGTCACAGGGCATGCGCAGTATGGTGATATTGTTATAGTCAGTGGCATTCCATTTCAGCTTTTCGTCTGTCCATTCCTAGGTAGACATGAATAGTTTATATGTAATCATTCCTAGGTAGACATAGATAGTTAATATGTAATTATTCCTAGGCAGACATAGATAGTTCATATGTAATCATTCCTAGGCAGACATAGATAGTTCATATGTAATAATTCCTAGGTAGACATAGATAGTTAATATGTAATTATTCCTAGGCAGACATAGATAGTTCATAATATGTCATCATTCCTAGGTAGACATAGTTAGTTCATATGTAATCATTCCTAGGCAGACATAGATAGTTCATATGTAATAATTCATAGGTAGACATAGATAGTTAATATGTAATTATTCCTAGGCAGACATAGATAGTTCATAATATGTCATCATTCCTAGGTAGACATAGATAGTTCATTTGTAATCATTCCTAGGTAGAAATAGATAGTTAATATGTAATTATTCCTAGGCAGACATAGATAGTTCATATGTAATCATTCCTAGGTAGACATAGATAGTTCATATGTAATAAAAAAGAGAGGCCTAGAGTGGTAGATATTACTCGACATAGGATCATAACAGTACAATGTTCAGGTTCCTTTAAGTTGTCAATATGATAAGCTGTAACCCAGAGAGTCGATAACACTTAAAGTGATAAATAGCAAACCAAATTATTGCTTTATCAGGAACTGAACCGGAAAAGTCTTGAAATTATTAGCCAGCAATCTCTTAGATTATATTAGTACGGAAGGGGTTCCTCCTGCACAAGGTGTCAAAAAGTCAACGCTTTCTATTCAGGTGAGGTGGTACCGTGCACATCAATTTAACTATTGATGTTGTTCAAACCAATAACAAATAGTTCTAGTTAGACGTCAACAAAATCAACTAATTCACTTAGTGCAAAAACAAAACAAAAACAAAAAACATTCAGCATAAACATGTTGCTTGAATGATAAGTACGTTATGAAAGACGGTCTGGAATTTGAACCTTGGTCTTACAAACACGCTTTTGACTAGCGATCCGAAGGGTCTGGGTTCGAATCCAGGTGCAGACTAGGATTTTTTCCCGGGACTTGAGGGTGCCCCTGAGTCTACCCAGCTCTGATGGGTGCCTGACACTAGTTGGGGTAAAGTAAAGGCAGGTGGGCATTGTGCTGGCCACACATCTCCTCCTATGCCGAGGCCTCAGAAACTGGTGAACGAGTCATATGATCAGCTTGGTCTAAAGCATAGGTTCTCAACGGGAGGCTCTAAGGGGGGCGCTGACGTTCCAGAGGGCGATTGGGGGGCGGTGAATGGCAAGTGGGCGGTACAAACGTACCTGATATACTTTGAACACCTCTTCTATTTGAATCGATCAATTTTTGGATGAACTGTGATGTAGACGCAAGTCCTGCTAAATATCTGATATTCCCCAACAGTAGGCCTACATATTATTATACTAATAAGAAATAAGAATAGCAATGACTTTTCGAAGAAGTAGGAGTCAGTATTAGATAAGTATGGTGTGCGGCCGGCTGGTCCTGTGGATAGTTCATCGGACTGTCAAAGACACGTCGCAGGTTCTATCCCTGCCGCCGACCGATCCCTGTGCTCAAATAATCGTAAGCTAAAAGTAAAGCTTGATTGTCTGGTAGCGTGGATTCATCCAGTTATAAAGAAAATGGTGATGTCTTTAGGTGCTAATATTAATGATATTTTTATCTCAGTTTTACTGAGATGTCCTTTAATGCGTTGGAAACGTCGGATTCATCTTATTACTTTCGTTAAGCGGAGTAGTCCTTTAATGCGTTGTAAACATTTAGTATATGTTGTCACTATCGTTAAGCGCAGTAAATACGTAGTAATCAAACAAACTGGGTAGTTAATGTAATGTTTGAAAATATACATATAAATTATTTAGTCATTATTAGAGGATTGTAATAATTTGAGTTAACAATTTGTAAATAAACATTTCCTGCATTAATTGTTTGTCCATTTAAGGAGTTTATATTCTAAACATTAATAATTACAGAAATTACACACTATAGTGCCATTAAATAAGTCTCTTATATTTCTAAATTAATAATACAAATAAATTTGTTTTAGAATTACGTATATTTATGTTTAATTAAAGAAGATGAGCATAAAAGCTCTTTTAAATGTAAGTAGTCTGTATGGATTAATGAACAGTCAATTGTAAGTGACCACTTTGTATGCTTAAAACAGCTTTCATGTGCGATAAAATATGTTCACAAGTTTAAGTTAAACCAAAAGATGAAAGTAAAAGAGCGAATGCAGTTAAGAATAGCAGATGATTTTCCTACGCAGCTCCCTCCCAGATTTTTTCCGCAAATGGGCACATTTGGATGCCCATTTTTTAAATGTTTAAAAATCAACTTGCTTCGTTTTAAAATCTCCAATATTCCTTCACTTAAAAATAAGATATACGTCTAAGAAAGTTGTAGTAATATTAAACCAGTTGAGCTTGGTGTAACATAAAAAAAAATGAGTCCATCAATTTGAAAGTTTTGCCTTGGATTAGAAAACTCCGCTTTAAGTGCTTCGAGGTAGCCTACTTCTGAAAAAGCCCAACCATCTAGCTTAATATATTCTTTAACATAGGGATGTACATGTTTTGAAATTGTTATTATGGCAAGATATGTCCAATTTCAATGCATATCCATTCCAGTGCAAATGTAAATGCAAGTTCAACTTACTGCAATGTGTAAGATACATCGGCTTCAACAGTCAGTTTTCCTCATTCAGAAACATCGGCTTCATCAGTCAGTTTTCTTCATTCAGAAACATCGGCTTCAACAGTCAGTTTTCCTCATTCAGAAACATCGGCTTCATCAGTCAGTTTTCCTCATTCAGAAACATCGGCTTAAACTGTCAGTTTTCTTCATTCAGAAACATCGGCTTCAACAGTCAGTTTTCCTCATTCAGAAACATCGGCTTCATCAGTCAGTTTTCTTCATTCAGAAACATCGGCTTCAACAGTCAGTTTTCCTCATTCAGAAACATCGGCTTCAACAGTCAGTTTTCCTCATTCAGAAACATCGGCTTCATCAGTCAGTTTTCTTCATTCAGAAACATCGGCTTCAACAGTCAGTTTTCCTCATTCAGAAACATCGGCTTCATCAGTCAGTTTTCCTCATTCAGAAACATCGGCTTAAACTGTCAGTTTTCCTCATTCAGAAACATCGGCCTATACAGTCAGTTTTCCTAATTCAGAAACATCGGCTTCAAAAGTCAGTTTTCCTCATTCAGAAACATCGGCTTCATCAGTCAGTTTTCCTCATTCAGAAACATCGGCTTCAACAGTCAGTTTTCCTCATTCAGAAACATCGGCTTCAACAGTCACTTTTCCTCATTCAGAAACATCGGCTTCAACAGTCAGTTTTCCTCATTCAGAAACATCGGCCTATACAGTCAGTTTTCCTAATTCAGAAACATCGGCTTCAAAAGTCAGTTTTCCTCATTCAGAAACATCGGCTTCAACAGTCAGTTTTCCTCATTCAGAAACATCGGCTTCAAAAGTCAGTTTTCCTCATTCAGAAACATCGGCTTCAACAGTCAGTTTTCCTCATTCAGAAACATCGGCTTAAACTGTCAGTTTTCCTCGTTCAGAAACATCGGCTTCAACAGTCAGTTTTCCTCATTCAGAAACATCGGCTTCAATTGTCAGTTTTCCTCATTCAGAAACACCGGCTTCAACTGTCAGTTTTCCTCATTCAGAACCGGTAAATGTTGTTGTTTTTAACAATAAAAAACACCTCTTGGAGGTCTTTCGCGTGTCATTGAAAACGCCCTGCATGCCATGTTTGGCACGCTTGTCTTTGGTTGCCGACCCCTGATTTAGATTACATTCTTCCTATTATTAATATATGTAGTACAATTATTTTCTCGATATAATTTTTTATTGTTTGCCAATATTATAATTTTCTTGTTATGTCTTTGACTAGATCTATGCCTTTATTGTACTCTAGTATTATGTTGCAACATAAATATTCTTCAATGACGAGGACTACAAGCGATGGAAACTGCACACAAGAGACACAGAGGTGCGTTGGTTAGCAGAAGATGACCATTTAAATATAATGTATGAGACTTGGATTCGGTGCTCAAGTTTTTGAAAAGCAAATGCGATTATTTGTGAGAAAATCAATCAGTTTCTCTAGGTCTGTGAGTTTTGGCAACAATTTTGTATTGCATACTTATCAACCTCTTTTGTGGAAAGTGGATTTTAGGCTAATGCCATTTGGTTGTCAAAAAAAAAAAGGAAAAGAAAGCTGCAAATAGTGAAGCGTGAAGACCTAAGTATTTTGCAACCAAAATTGAAACAAATATATAGACAAACTACTAGCAACACATCAGGCAAACGATTCACATTAAAATTGATTTTTGTAAGCCTCTTGTTAAGGTAATTTTTTGATCTATTAATTCTTACAATATGTTTCCTTTTCAGTTTTTTTTAAAGATAACAAATAAGCACACAAATCTGGTTGACCAAAGGAAAATTGCGGAAATTATAAAGACCCTTTAACTTTCAGAGTGGTGGGGGAAATGGGCGCTAAAATAAGGGTGGGGGCGGTGAGCGGAAAAAAATAGTAAATTGGGGCGGTGAGCGGAAAAAAATTGTAAGTTGGGGCGGTGAGCGGAAAAAGGTTGAGAACCTATGGTCTAAAGGGTACTTTACTTTACTTACAAACACCAAAAAAAAAAAAAACAACGAGTTATATTAATAGTGTATACATTTACAATTTAGTTCTTAAAAATACGTGCGTATGTATAGAACTATACATGTATTATCATTGTTACATTTAGTTTAATGTTAACAGTTCATGTGGGGTATTTACACAACAAACAGGTATTTCTATTTCTCAAGAAACTACAAACAAGTTTACAAGTTCTGTTGTTTGTTCTCATTTTACATTATTATTATTTAAAAAAACAACACTACATCACTTAGACTGCCCATAAAGTCGTCTGCAAAATAGAAAATGTTAACGTCACGTGATATATAGTTTTACCTTCTACGCGTACGTTTATTACAATAACACTTAAAATGAAATACATCTTTTTCAACATTTTCGGGGTCACATATTTCAAAAATTAGAATAACATTTAGGAAATATAGACTAATAGACTGCGTCCTATCATAAATAGATGGCAGTGATCGGTATTACGCGTGGGTAAGTCGAACAACATATTTTGTTTTGGCATTTTACATTGTTTCAAAATGTAGGCTATGATATAATTTTTAGTGAACTGGTAAACACCGACTTAGACAAACCATTGTTATTATTATGAACATCATAATTTCATTTTCAAGCTCGTTCTAATACAAAGTAATAATTTACAACACAAGAAAAAGTTTTGTTTTCTATCTAGACCTTTAGTACCGGTATTCACATTTCACCAAATCCTGTAGAACGTTTTTGTGCGTGAATTTGTAAGTTTGAGATAAGAAAATTGCTAACTCAAACTTTACTGTCTACTTAAATAAATGTTAACTCAATAATGCTCTGCCTTCTTTTTAGTAAACTGTTAACTCAGAAATGTCCTGCCATCTCAAAAGAAATTGATAATTCACTAATGCAGCCAATAGGCCTAATGTTCAGATGATACATCCATGCATTTTAAGTAAAGGGAAATTTATGAGCAGGAGCATTTCATACATAATTGAATATACTATGTATGTATATCGAGTCCGTTCGAAAAGACATGAAAATACTGAGTTTTGTGGGAAAGGGGTTAGTAAGTTGTCTATATAAACTTTACTAGGGGGGAAGTAGGGGGGGTAAACTAACGTTTTATTCAAAGAATATATCAGTGGAGGGTGGTGTTTGCCAAAAGCCCTTCTCCCTTTGTATGAGTAAGAAGAGAGAAACCCAGAGATAGAGAAAAGAAAGAGAGCCTGTAAACCTGTAGGCCTTTACTGTACTGAAGGAAACATACACATACTTATACAACAACAAAGTAGTTAGACTATTGGTCCGTATATATATGACTATGACTGATATTCACTATATAATTATTTTTAGTTTCAGAGTTTGTATAGATAAACTAAAACTATGTGGACAATTCAACTTATAACATTGCAATTCTTAACAAAAGCCTTTGTGGCACGGAAAAAAAGCCAACGCTATTGAATTTCTGATGTGGAAATGTCATGACTACTAGGCTAAGGTTTTATTAATAAGAGATTTCTTATTTTTTTTTTTGATAACAAAGAAATATGGATTCTATGTAGGCTTAAAATATAAACGCCAAGAAAAGATGCTGACATCGGGCACAAACTATCGTATGCACTATTATATATTAACCTTAGGTTAAAGAAGATAGTATCATTCTAAAAAGGGTTTAAAATGATGTAAAATCGATATTTATTATTTTGAAAAATACCGCATGGTAAAAAGAACAAATAGCAGTATTTGAATTTGTCCTTTGAATAGAAAAAGTAATAAATATTTGTTTGTACTCTTCGTCTGTCTGAGTGTTGAATTTTACTTTTGGGTTGCCTGATGTTTGAATTAAATGCTGTATGAAATATTACTACTTTGATTTTAAAAACATTCTCGACAATAGTGTTGCTAAATTTAAAAATTCAAGTGACAATTATTGTAATAAGTTGGTTGGTCTAGTGCAGTTTGACGACAATGACCGGACAATATGTCGCAAGGTACTTTTGTTGATCTAGTACAGTTTGAATACAATGACCGGACAATATGTCGCAAGGTACTTTTGTTGATCTAGTACAGTTGAAGATAATGACCGGACAATATGTCGCAAGGTACTTTTGTTGATCTAGTACATTATGAATACAATGACCGGACAATACGTCGCAAGGTACTTTTGTTGATCTAGTACAGTTTGAAGACAATGACCGAACAATATGTCGCAATGTACTTTTGTTGATCTAGTGCAGTTGGGACACAATGACCGGACAATATGTCGCAAGGTACTTTGGTTAATCTATTTTAGTTTGGAGACAATGACCGGACAATATGTCGCAAGGTACTTTGATTGATCTAGTTTAGTTTGGAGACAATGACCGGACACTATGTCGCCAGGTGCTTAGGTTTGTCTAAGGCAGCTTGGAGACAATGAAAGGACAATATGTCACAAGGTACCGTCCTTAGGTTTGTCTAAGGCAGATTGGAAACGATGATAATATGTCGCCTATTACTAAGGTTGACAACAACTTGATTATTTTACACACAATAAAAATTTTTCTTCAATGGAATGATAGAAAGATAGAAAGACAGAGAGAGAAAGAGAGAGAGAGCAATAGCGTTTTAGTGATATATTGTACATTTTTAAGAGAGACAGTAAAAGAGAAATTATGTAAGATAGTCTGCGAGAAAGACAGAGAAGGTTAAGAGTAAGCGAGATAGTAAGAGAGAAAGATAAAGGTAAAGAGAATGAAGGAATGAGAGAGACGAGAAAGAATAGAACCTATCATTGCCTATAGCTTGTTAGGGCCTTTTAGTGACGGTCAGCATTGATCGCACGTTCTGTCTGCCCCCGACTTCCACTCCCTACCCTCCCTAGACCCAAGTGTCAACAAAGCAATAAGGTAATGGTAAAACTATGACGTGCTTGTTGTGTACAACTGATACATGTCTTATAGACAGATATACAATAAGTCATAGACTTCAGACATTTTCAAACGGTTATTTGTTAGTATGACTCCAAATTATAATCCATCTATATACAATATTTGCAAGCGGACATTTTATTTTTTAATGGACCTATTTAGTAGCTTCAAGGCCCGCCGAGAGGATTATAATATGCAGGAGCTAGGCTGACACTTGGCCCCTTATTTCTGATAGAATTGAAAGACATGGCCTAAGCGTAGGCCTATTATTTTGTTTACATTTAATGTGCAAGAGATCTATATCGAGATTATCCCTATTAAACTCATGGACCCCAAAGCAATGTACTTGCAGCCTTCTTGTCAACAATTTTTGCCTTTTTAAATTACCCGCACCTACATCTTCTGATATATACATTTTTTTTTTAAAGATGATAGATATGAGCATAAAAAAATAAAATAAAATGTGCATTGTTAGTGCAGCCGCCGATAGGACACCACCAATAAACAAACAAAAACAAAACAATTTTTCTTGGTGCTTATAATTTCAGCTATAATGGAGACAAACTACAAAATGTCTCTTTTGCTCCCACGCATGCGCACTGGTTGTTATGTTATCTATTGGTAAATGCGCCGTGTCCTTGCCAAGCCAAACTTTTTTGTTTTGTTTTGTTTTATCGTTAATGTTGGAACCGTGTTACCGTCACATAGATATTGTTGCCAATAGAAAGGAAAACTGTTTTCTTTTTAACTAACTGCGTAACAACACGTTTATTTAGGCACACATTCAAAGCAAAAAATATGTTTAATTATACGTTATTTTAGTTTAAAGGTCGAAATGTTAGGCTACTGAAGCTCCTTCTATACAGACAATTATTTCGCCTTATGTTGATGCAATTGGGTAAATTATAAATAGAAGGGGCTCTAGAACAATTCGTTGTGGAATTCCTGAGTTTACAGTTATATTCTAGTTTAGGTCTAACTAATATGAAATAGAAGTTAGCTTTCTGGCCTTGTTTCATTTGTAAAAGTGTTTTTTTTAAACCTAATTTTTTAAAAAAAGTTTTAAAGACATTTTAGAACCCAAAAAAAATTTTTTTTTGACATTTTTAAAATGTTATCACATTTTTGTTTAGGTTTAGCTGGTTTGGTTTTTTTATGTTAAAGAACAAGAGCGCATACCACATCTCGTATTAACTTACATGTAGAGTTCAGCAGTATTCGTTGAAATGGTAAATAATGAATTGAAGTAATTTATAGCTTTTTGCTTACCGCGCACTACGTTCTCAGATTATTTTTAACAATCTGCGAAAAAAATGGAATCTTCCAAGAATGCCATTTGTTTTCTTTTTACATTCGACCCTCTCCCTTCACATAGGCTAAACTTACAAGTTAACAAGGATAATAACCCATGGGTGAAAGTATGCAGAAAATAAATGGAGTTAATTTACGAAGTAACAAAGGCAAAAATAAATGTTATTGCCCACTTGAGCTAAAAATATTTCATATTTAGGCTATAGGTCTGTGAGTCTTTTTCATGTTGATATCAAAAGTCCTAGCGCGATAGATTTAATAATAGAAGAACACATTTTACATTAGGATATTTTATTTCATGAATAAATAAACACAATACTTGAGACCAGCAACGAACGTTTTCAACAAACATCATACATTATATATATGATACAGAGTGGTGCGCACTTACATTCGCACTAAACTGGCTGGTATTAAACACAATAATAAATGTATACTTTCCTTTGCCCTTCTGGAGCTTAGTGATATTAAATAATGTATATCAAGGCCAGGTTACCATGGCAGCAATAATTAAATTATAGGATTTTTATTGATCTATTGAAATCATGTGACAATAGAAACTGTTGAAAGGAAAACTAATAATAAGAATATAACAAGCACAACAACAACATCCTTTAATTTTATGCTATTTATTACACTAAATGTTTGTGATTAATGACATGTGATATTTTTCGAGCTAACTAGAGAACTAAGTGATAACTTTATTCACTCTCATCTCTCCCTCCTTCTTCCCTTCCACACAACTCATTAAAAATGAAAAGTGTTCAATATCTAAAGTAGAGTTTCAATGATGACTCCGTTCTCTCATATTCACTATTTTCACGAATAGACTATTTGCCCGTTTTTTTTTGTGTTTAGAATTTCTCCCAGAGGGAATAGTAAACGTGATTTATGGTAACACCTGTAGACACCCACACGCTGTCTATTGTGAGGAATCGGCCAGCAAACTTTTGAATCGTCCGTCAAACCCTTAGACCAACCCAGACGTTAATAAATTCAGCTAGACCATACTGCTCTCAAAATGCTGCGGGCATTGAATGTAATGGGTGTGTCACGGCATTGAAGTCAGAAATAAAAATCCATAATATATATATAGTCTCTATATTTATAGAGATTTATATGTATATAGTCATTAGCCCTGATCGAGTTGTTGACGCTATATTAATTTAACTGTACAGGTCCGGTATATGACCTTTAGATGATAGCCATAAGCTTGCAAAAATTAGAGGATACTTGCGTGAACTATATATTTAATGAAAAGAAGCGAATCCCGTTTCGTTCAGTTTCGGCACGTAGACTTCGTACACTTTTGTTTACAGCGTCGTAAAATGATACCCTATAGTTTATTCCATCCGCCCCAATTATAGTTGAGAAATGAGCATTCATAATGAAGCAACAGGTGCAGGTAATTTACTTCATTGTATATAGTTCACGCTTTCTCACCTTTCGAGTAAAAAAACTTAACCTATGATGCTTTATTTTCTAAAGAAACGATTAAAAGAGATGTTAATGAATGATGGTTTTTATTAACAAGGTCTACACATTTATGATGAAGATAAAAATATCATGTATTTTCTGCACACTAAAGAATGAATACATGGTCCAGGGCTTAAACGATTGTCTAGTGCTTACCTGATCAAGCCAAATATTCGTTGTCAAAACTTGATTTTTTTCATCCTGTAGAAGAAATAATTGAATAAAATTTCAAACTGTTCAGATTATGATACCTATTATTGTTATAAGAAATGCAACAGAATAGAAACAAACAATGAAAATAAAACAGACACATTTTAGCTCTTAGTTGGCAATTATTTTTAATATATTAAAACTATCGGTTAGTTTGTGCTCTCAGAGGCCCAAATTGTTTTCTGGCTCTGGGTGGAGACCTTGTGCAATAATAGCAGTAACTAAATCAATTATAAAAACTAGAAATCACAATCAATTCCGTACTGGGCTTTAAGGGTAAAATAAACACTATATAATCAATAGTTGTATTTTTTTAAAAAAAAACGTGCCCCCCTTAAAAAAATAGTGGCCCTATGGCCTGAGATGGAACTAAAGCAAATTAAAATCATTAAGGTCTATTATAAATGTCAATGAATAAATGGATATTGGTATAAATTTCACACCTGAAGACTTCTTATAATAAAAGCAGAGCTGATATTTGGAAGATAAACTTCTGGAGACCGTGACACTAATACTTTATTGACTGGTTCTTTGGGTCTATTCTTCAACACTGAACAATTTTATTTCTTTTATTTGAATTCTAAATGTCAACCAACAACACCTTAGGCCAATTCACAGGAAGCCGGAAATTTGATTCGAACATGGGAGTCACAAAGAAATAACTTCAGGAAGTAGAAGATAATGGAGGAAAAAATACAATAGAGAAAATACACTTTCAGACGGTGTTGACCTTTTAGTTTCAGAAATTAGAATACATATAAAAAGATTTGAAAGAACATAAATTTGATGGATTTACGTAACACCATTTTAACTCAGTATAATTCAGTACAAATAAATTTTGAAATATTTTCTTTCCGTGTACATCTTTACTCAAACAATCGATCCACCGAAATAAATTGCCTGTCTATAAAATAGTTCTTAGCAAATTGGAAATCCACCTATTGCAGTCATAATAATAATATTAAAAAAACTAATAACATTAATCAGGCTATATTTAATACAAATATAGTAGTAACTCTAGTAACTAAACATCAATATATTTATAAATTTAATAACATTAATCAGGCTATATTTAATACAAATATAGTAGTAACTCTAGTAACTAAACATCAATATATTTATAAATTTAATAACAATAATCAGGCTATATTTAATACAAATAAATGTAGATGAAAAAGGCATTAAACAACTCCTAACCAACTTAAAAGCAAACAAAGCTTCTGGTCCAGATGAAATACCAGCAAGACTGCTTAAAGAACTAACCAATGAAATATCTCCAATCTTTAAAATACTTTTTCAGGCCTCTCTAAACCAGGGCAAAGTGCCCAGAGATTGGAAATTAGCTAATGTAACCCCCCTTTTCAAAAAAGGAGATAAATCTGACCCCGGTAATTATAGACCTGTTTCTCTAACCAGCATAACATGTAAATTTTGAACATATTATATATAGTAGTATAGTAAATCATCTAGACAAACTTAATGCACTGTGCCTACACCAACATGGCTTCACGAAAAATAGATCATGTGAGACTCAATTAATAGGCCTAATAGATGACTTGTCAAAGGGATTAGATAATAACAACAAAATTGATGCTATATTACTAGATTTTTCAAAAGCATTTGATAAAGTTCATCATTCTAGTCTACTAAAAAACTTAAATATTTTGGCATCTCTGGTCCCTTACATCAGTGGATTCAGGACTTTCTTATAGACAGAGAACAAACAGTGATAATAAATGGCTCTAAGTCATCACCAATAACAGTAAACTCAGGAGTTCCACAAGGAACTGTTCTAGGACCCCTACTATTTCTAATTTATATTAATGATCTGCCAAATTGCATCAACAAAGAAACAAAAGTAAGATTATTTGCCGATGATTGCATAATTTATAGAATAATAAAGACAGGAAAAGATAGTGAACTTCTACAAAAAGACCTAGATGAACTACAAAAATGATAATCAAACTGGAGTATGTCTTTTCACCCAGAAAAATGCCAACTAATAAGGGTATCCAAGAAAAAGAAACAAATAATAGCAAACTACTTCATTCATGGTAAAGAACTAACTCAAACTAGCAATGCTAATTATCTAGGAGTAATAATAACTGATAAGTTATCTTGGAACCCTCATATTGATGAAGTAATTAAAAAATCAAACAAAACATTAGTATTCATAAAAAGGAACTTTTACAAATGTAATAAGAACATAAAACTAAAATGCTATCTCACATTAGTTAGGCCTATACTAGAATATGCAGCACTTGTATGGGACCCATCAACTAAAGAAAACATTAAAAAATTAGAACAAATTCAAAAAAGAGCTGCAAGGTTCATAACTAGTGAATATTCCCAATTAACAAGAGTAACACCATTAGTCCAATCATTAAACCAAGAAACACTAGAAGACAGAAGGGCAAAGAGTAAAGTAGTAATAATACATAAGGCATTAAACTCTAATTTAGAAATACAACACAATGACAACCTGTTCCAAAGCTCAGATAAACATAAAGACAAAAACATTTTCCTTGTCCCTTATGCGAGAACAAATGCATATAAGTACTCTTTCTTCCCGAGTGGCATTCGGGCATGGAATAGGTTGCCTGAACAAATCAGGAAAACCAGTAACTTAACATCATTTAAAACATTAATAAAAATGCAAGACTAGACCCGGACCACGGATGAGCGTAGGACGCAATAATCTTCTTTATAGAAGGAGCGTCTGTAATGTATAAGAAGAAGAACTCTAGTAACTAAACATCAATATTAATACAATTTTACGTTAGTCTCAATAGTTGAAAAACATATTCTTTGGGCACGGTGGCCGTGCGGCAGCGCGTTCGACTGGCGTACCGTAGGTCCTGGGTTCGAATACTGGTGAAAGCTAAGATTTTTCCCCGGGTCTGTAGGGTGTCCCTGAGTCTACCCAGCTCTGATTGGTACCTGACCTTAGCTGGGGTAAAGTAAAGGCGGCTTGTGCATTGTGCTGGCCACCCAATCACCTAGTATTCCGTGGCCACAGAAACTGGTGAACGCTGCTTCACTGGCCTCATGGATCAATTTGTTTCGAAGGAATGAGATATATATAATAGGCCTATAATGTTTGACTCATCCAAAAAAAATTGGAAAATAAAAAAATAAATAGCACTAATTCACCGTAATTCACACACACAGTTTTTACCATTGACAAACCACAACACCATAACAACAAATAAAAAAAAAAGAGTTTTGTAAGACGAGTTGGGGTTAATTTCTCACTGTTCGTATTCCTGATGACGTCCACTTGAAGTTTTCTCTGATTAAAACTTGTCAGGATGTTATTTTGCATGACATCGACGGCTCGTTACAATAACACAACGCACGGATGCATTTGAGTGGTGGATTATAATTTGCATAATGACATTTCCACAATGAAGCCACCATTTGCAAGATTAGCTGGCCGATGTCATGGGCGGTATTCATTATATTAGATGGAAAGAACGAATCTTGTCGCGAGCCATCAGGACTTGACTCTTAGTCAGCAGAATATGTAGATATAATGTAAATGTAATGGAGTGTCTCTACATATATTATTTTGTGCTAGACACGGGCTCATAATTTAGTAAACCATTACGCCAAATAAAAACATGTTAACATACTTATAACACACGCTTTCACGTTTAAACTATTGTTAAAATGCCAATAATATTGTTTAGTCTAAAGTCTATTCAAGAGTCTGATGGGCAATTGGCTTTAGTTTGGGGATTGTGCTGGACATACTATTCCCTGGCCTGGGTCACGGAAACCAGTAAATATAAAATCTATGCTCGGTTTATTTAAACCCAACGCTCACTGCACTTACTAAGAAACCAGTCTTAAAGAATTTCTCTTATTGAGTACCGGTAATGAGTTTATTGAGCAACATGCACTACTACTTTTATTTGTTTTTTTATTTTATTAATGAAATTTATTTATCATAACGATCGCCCCCGGGGGTAACAAGACGTGAAAGCGTTTCCATGGTGACATGTTTTACTAAATGGATTCATTGAATGGCACAGGTAAATTACTTCATGGCAGACGCTAAGCACAAAACAAAACCAAAAAAAATAAATATATTATATTTAAAAAAAAAGACAACACATAATTTTACTATTGGGAAATGTTGTATACTATCTAGCAAATCTAGCAAGTGCAAGATAAATGTGTGACTTTGAAAAACAAATCTGACTAATACTAGATCCATTTGCCCTTCATATTTAGTTATAGTAGCAGAAAACTTGATCTTTAGATGACTTTATAAGTTAAGAAAAGAATTGTGGACTTGAGATGAACTTTACGTAGATATATTTGTGAGCAAAGTTTACAAAACTATTGTCCGCCCAATACAATACATGGCATTTGAGACATTTCAAGCAGGGAGTTACCGCTGAACTAACTGCACTAACCCACAGGATCAATATTAAATGTATATATTTCGTTTTGAGATAATGTATTTCAATCATAAAACATACAGGCACACACGCTCTGCCTAGATAATATAATACATGTTTTTTTTCTTTGTAGTATTCAGTTCTATTCCAAAATTTACTAAAGAAAAATTGAAATGAAACATTTGGAATGACAAGAGTTCATAAGAAATGAAAGCGAAAATAATATTTAAAACATCAACAATAACACAACGAGGAAATGATAACAACATATTATTCAAGGGCCAATCTTTTACTAATCGAAATGTATAAGTGCTTAGAAATGTCCAGTAAGCTTCCATAAAATTTGTAAAGATACAAAAATTAAGAGATAATTATTTGTTTCATATTTTTTGCTTTAAAATTGTTATTAAAAAATAAAACTTCACCAGCAAACAAACTACAAAAACAAGAAAAAAAAATAAATGAAAAAATAAACAATAAAATAGAAAAAAAGACATAAAAAAATTACAGCAAGAAACAAAAAGGAAAAACCCAACACGACATTTCACCCTGACGACATTTTAGGTTCTTCACTGGATTTTTTTATGGTTTCATATATTTTGTTTTCATATAAATTTAGTTTATAGAGTTAAAAAGTAAAAGTGTTAAATTTCATGAACGCAAAAAAACTTTTACAGAGAATGTTTCTGCTGAAGCCCTAGCATTGTTCAATTTATTTACAGCGAACTCTTTATTTGTTGTCTTATTTTAGAAGTTCTGAAATAAATTTTACATGAACTGATTTTAAAAGTAATATAAAAATAAACAGTTTCTTTTTCTATATCAGCTTCTTGTGAAAAATATCTACATATTATAAATCTATATTTAATTTGTGCTAATTTATATATTGAATTCATACCATCACCAATTCGTTCTTATATGTTACACTTAAGCTAAATTTACATAAATAACATCACACTCTCTACCTTACTATCAAACTAATTGCATATCTATCTATCTATCTATCTATCTATCTATCTATCTATCTATCTATCTATTTATCTATCTATCTATCTATCTATCTATCTATCTATCTATCTATCTATTTATCTATCTATCTATCTATCTATCTATCTATCTATCTATCTATCTATCTATCTATCTATCTATCTATTTTTCTATCTATCTATCTATCTATCTATCTATCTATCTATCTATCTATCTATCTATCTATCTATCTATCTATCTATCTATCTATCTATCTATCTATCTATCTGTCTATCTATCTATCTATAGATCTATCTATCTATCCTTTTCCAAACTCAGTACCCAACGATCAATACCTGACTAATTGCTCATTGAAAATTCTAAAACTTGTTTCTATTTCTACAACACTATAAAAAAAAAGATTACTTTCTTGTTTCTAATCAAGGAAAAATTTAAATAATTTTTTAAAGAATCTTTGGAAAATTTCTTTCAACATTGCAGATCAGATTGAAGCCACAGCGATTCTCATGAAGCAGATTGTTGCATAAAAAGGATTTTATTTTGTATAAAAAAAAGTTTAGCTGACAAAACATATTTCTTTTAAATATTTCTACTTTTTTATAATTTCGAAATATAGAATATTGATCTACCCCCCCCCCCCTTCCCCACAAATAAATTAGCAGATAAACATTTTGTTTTTAGAATGTTGTATTGTAAAATAATAATTTGAAGATAATTTGTTGTAAAATGTGTCTTGGCGATAATTTGTTTCTTTACATAAATAATATTAAAAAGGAGATAAGATAATTTATATCCGCGTGTTTTGTAGAAGAGTTTCAGGGGACGTCACACGAAGATAAGAAAATTGAAGTAAAAGTCTGACACTTTATTTAATGTTGAGATGTCTACATGGGAATTTGTTAAGACATTCTTTGGTTATATATACATGTAGAGTCTATGTACCGGACATTGTTCATTTCATCTGACATAGAGATAAAGCGAGTGTCACTTGCAGCTCGGGGTTGATGAATATTTTGAGATACGAGGGTGAAGGGCAAAATGGAATTCTTTGCTGTTTGAGATGTTTGCTTTTAAGTTAAACAACAATCACCCCGCCCCCCCCCCTTTATTTAGGCCCGCATATAGGCATACTTCCGCACTCACAGTGCCACATACTTAGGTAAGTTCTTCAGTTAAGAATAATAATACACAACTACATAGTCCTATTTACACACATACACTCTTTTACACGATCTTTTCTCTTGTATGCTGCCATACATAGGTATATGCAAGCACTATACATAAACATCGTTAAAACTAAGTATAGTTTATATATATATATATATATATATATATATATATATATATATGTATGTAAAGTAGAATGTGTGTGGATTGTCGAATTTCCATTGGTTAATTTAATCCAATGACTTTCTTGTTTTATATTTTACTTTTTCGATTTCCCATCGTACTTTTGTCATCCCTAGCATAGTGGGGTTAAGCTCCCTGACTGACAGACCGTTAACCTGGGTTTGCTATCCTGCGCATAACATTTTTAAATTCTCGATAAAAAATACTTTGCCAATATTTTCATGATAAAAATAATTTTAATACGGTGAACTTTCCTGGAATTGTTTAGTTTTTCTAAATACTAAATATATACCTAAAACACTAAAAATTGTAGTTTACTTTTTTATATTTGTTATGTTCGATTATTCTATCTATAAAATATATATTTAATATAAAGAATGTGCCCGTTTGTCTTTCAATGTATGCTTAGCGCCAGGTAATTAAGCTAGTATTTTATATTATATTTTATTTCATTAAAATGGATCAATGCATAAACATTAACTACACATAATACATTTTAGCTTGAAGGCATATTGAACAAACAATAACAACAACAATACAACAACACAATTAAAATCGTTTTTTTTTTCAAAATCTCATCCATCACATAATCAATAGCTACACATAAAACGACATTGTTAGACATAATAACACAACATCTCCATCATTAACGCTTAATGGAGACACTTTTTTTAATACATGTAAGGAGTAGGTTTGAATACAGACTGGGACACATTTATTCAAAACAAGAACTCACTTTATACTGGTATCAAAATAAGTCAAACAATCATTTACTTCTACAAAATAGTCATTGAAGACGTAAAGTCTACTTGAAAAGATGTCTCTTGACATTTAAAGATTGAGACTCAGAAGACCAGACTCCAGAATGACTAAGAACTAAAACAAATCAAGAAGAAGAACGAAACTTGTGACATAACCTCTGATCTATAGAGACCTCAGAACATGTTGTTGGTGGCTGCTGAGGACGTCAAGACTGTTCTGGAATTCACGCCTTTATACATTTGGGGATTGCTGCTTCACCAGTACTATTGACCAAAAGGTCTTCAAAGAGTATTTCAATACTGTTTGTGTGTTTGTTTATAAAAAATACTTGTCTACGAAACCAAAGAGTCTAGTGATACCAAAATTCTGATCTTATTCAATTGTTCACTTAATTGTATTGATAACTATTTGTGTATTCACATAAAAAGAAAAATACATTTATAAAATACACTAATTGCATCAACATTGGTTGTTGATATACTAGTTGCATTGACACTGATTGTCAATACACAGGTTATACTTACATTGGCTGTGTGTCCACTGGTTGTATAAACTAGTTGTATCTAGACTCGTTGTATCTTCACTGGTTGAATGTATATTGTATATTGTATCTACACTGATTACACCTAATATAGTTAAATACACACCGTTTTTTATTGTTATATTTGAAGAAAAATGTAAGGAAAACACCGGAAATTGTTGTTATTAATTGAAAATATTTTCCCATTTTTCACTCTCTGTAATTGCAACAGTCTATCAAGATTTTAAAAGAACATATTTTGTTACAACCACTTTTTAAAATCCCATTTATAAATTATTAAACATAGCTTTTGTTGTTAAAATACTTTAATCTTTTAACTCTTTGTGTTGTCGTTAGTCTTTATATACACAGTTAGTCTTTATGATTTTTATAAAAACATCTTTTAACTCTTTGTGTTGTCGTTAGTCTTTATATACACAGTTAGTCTTTATGATTTTTATAAAAACATTTGTAAATAATGTAAACAGCTATGAGTCTTATCAGACTCTTATCTTACGTTATTTACTTAGAGAACGTGTACATCTATTCTATTCGATACATTATTGTGTGTCTTTTTATTAAATTATATCATGTCCGGATAAATATTAGTATCAACATTATGATTTTGCGTTATGTTAAACAAAATTAATGTTTTTTCTTCTTCAATGAATGATACAAAAACACCACATTAGCCTGAAGATATTGTTTAACTCCCTTGGATAACAAAATTACTTCCCTTTATTTTCTTCAATCAAACAAATTGTCTTTTTTCCACCGTTAACAATATATTCATCTAACCACGATATAAGATATAATAGCATTGCTTCTTTTTTTTTTGTTGTTTTCTTTTTTCTAATACTAATTACCAACCGTGCTATTAAACCTTGAGCTTTGAAAATGAAAAAAAGTAGTTCAACATAGTGAGCGTAGATCAACGGAGAGTTATCTTATAACCAACTCAGTAGCTCACCTAATTACATGCTTATGCATTCCCCGACACACTCTTTTTTCCCAAAATATTGTATGTGAGCTTAAAAAAAGCAATTCAATAGAAGGTTACCTGTTTACAGATTATCGGTTTGATACAAGCTTACATAAAACCCTTATTCTACTTATGTTAATTTATGTTAATATAACAATACACTTGTACTTACCACATCAATGATTTGTGTTAAAGTTATCCCAAGTTTAATTAACACAGCGTGCTTTGAATTATACACGGGCCTGACAGCTGGGTCATAATTTGTGGTCAGTGCTTTCAGCAGTCGTTGTTCGTCAGTCAAGAACATATCTGGATCTGTTGAAACATAAATTGAATGTTGGTTCAGTTACATATGCCTAAAAAGTACCAGAAAGAGAATATCCATAAGTAAACAATTTTATTACAATTAACACAGTTAGAAACGCTTAAATCTATATAACAAAAGACAACAATAAATGAGAAGGAAAGTACCAATAATACACGAAATATTGTATTGTAACTTTAAAATATTACTCACAACTTAACGTTCACAGGCATATTTCTTATGTCATATGTACTTACTAACTCATAGTGGCATTCAGACATATAATTTCTTCCAGGAACTAGTTAGGAAAAATCAGCAACTTATGATCGTTACAAAATATTTCGAAACTACAAAGCATGATTAAACCCACTGGTATTCGTTGGGTGTGATACTTCTTTCTTCAAAAGGAAATTCTATTAATTAATAGAAAAGATACACATTTGTACAATTAATAATGAGTTACATTTAGAAAAAAAAAGATGGATATAGACTATTAACAGATGAAAAGATTTTTTTCCACCAAAACCTCAAAATTCGATCATTGCAACATATTTATTTAAGTACACTGTCTTTACAAGTTACACAAGGGAATGTACACATCTTTGTTTTTGTACACAATTCCCCAAATAGACCGTACAATTAATCTTTTATGACACCTGTCAGCTCTCCCTCCACTCACTCCGGGAGTGCATCAAGATAAACAAATGTGTATAAAGATTTGTCAAACACGGGAGCCCAGGGCATAATACAGTCATGCAAATTTCTTCCTTCAGTTTTCGGTCGTCTCCAGGCTCTGAATTCTTCATAAGTGAAGGGACACAAGTGATCAATTAATGGCTTCTAGAAAAGTTTCACCTTGAGACAGCTCAACTTATTCCAGTCCAGTGCTTTGGACAAAACCCGGAAAACGTTATAATTTCTTGACTAGCTATCATCCAATGTTAAATTACTTGGAAACATTTTCCCGTTGATTTCCATTCATCAGCAATCAAACGCTATTTATGCCTCAGATGTTTGCTGTTTAAATGCAAGTAAAGCTGATTCTTCTTAACTACAGAATAGAGGAGGTTTAAGCATACAAATAGCTGAGAAGCCTCCGAAACTAGTGGGAGTCTCCGCAGATGTTAAGTCAGCTCTCAGGGAAGATTTAACGACGTTTAACTGGCACTCGGCATTTCTTAACAGAAAAAAAAGTTCGATAGGAAATGACATCACAGTGGGGATGGTTAAGTTATGGTCATTTTACAGGTCTCTGGGTAATTGCTATTCAAATAGGCTCAGTCTAAGTCGAGGAGGAAGTTAAAGGACAGGTCCAATTTCAAGATTTAATTATATCTTGACTAAATAATCAGAATAATTGGCGTATCTATTTCTGTCCAGAATTTGTTGAATTAGCAAAAAAAAAAGCAAATTATTTCATGTCAATGTCATTAATGTCAAATAGATTTTTTGATGTTTTGGTCACATTTTTAAAAAGTTCTTATTTGCCTTAAATTTAACCAGTAACCTAACATCATTTAAAACATTCTAAAGATGGACAACGGATGACCGAAGGACGCAATAATCTTTTTCATAGACGGAGCGTCTGTAAGAACTTATCTTATCTTCTTCTTATATTATATAGTTATATGTATATAAGGATATACATATATAGTATTATATATGTATATGTATATAAGTATAAAAAAAATACATTACTTGTCATTGTAAGTAATAGTCTTTTAAATAACTTGTTTATTGCATACTTGGACTTACCAGCGTATAATGCCGAAGATGAAACTAATGCTATGCGGCGAATACCGGCCGATGGTTTTAGAACGAATGACATTAACAACAAACATTTTAGGTAATAAATGCTACAGCTACAGTTTTATCTTATAATGTAACCTCCTTCTATGGAGATTTGTTTAAAAATCATATCTCATCCATCATATAAAGGGAAGTAATTTTGTTATCCAAGGGAGTTAAACAATAGCTCATATCTCATCCATGTTTTAGTGACTTCTAACTTCTAATAAGTGTTTATATTGATTTGACATTTTTCATTCAACCAGATTTGGACAGCTGGAATTCGTAAACATTTTGTTTGTTTGTTCTATTTAGTGACTTCTTTTACTGTTGTCCGGTTGTGTCTCGAGATATAAAACTTTTAAATATTATATATATAACATTTATCAAATATTTCACGAAATTTATACATATTTAAAAAAAAGGACTGTTAAAAAATATATTAAATAAATTTCAGGGGGTGCTTAGCCCCACCCCTTCGTCAGCCCCCCCCCCCCCGAGGCTTCGCCCCTGACAATAATGAGATTAAACAATATCAAAATGTATTTTTGAAAATTCTCTACTGTTTTTACTATCCAGAAATCTTTTGTGTTGTTTTATATTTTGTATTTTAAATTTCTTTCTAGGCCAAGTTCTAGAGGGCTATCCTACTGGTAAATAGGCGAAAAATGAGGCGAAATATTTAGTATTGTACGCTTTGGGCTTGGTGTCGTTACTTTATCCACGTGAAGGGACCAGAAGAAATGGCTACATCTAGTTTTATGGCAGGCTCTAGTAGTGGAACCATTGCTGATGATGTTGTGGTGGCAAGGGAGCTAATTCCATTTAAAGGAAGTCCTTGTAGAATGCCTATAGATTTTTTCTCTCTCTCTCTATTCAACTTGCCATTGATTATTTCAATTCAGTAGGGTCAGAAGAGAGAGAGAGAGAGAGAGAGAGAGAGAGAGGGAGAAAGAGAGAGAGATGAGAAAGAAAGAGTGGAGAAAGAGGAGAGAAGGATCTAGAACCATTTAAGGTCAATGATTAGATACTCCAAAATACTATAAGAAGTTTGGATAGAAGGGAGTAAAAAAGACATCAGTCGAAACGACAGGACTGGAAGGACACATTGAAACATACACATACACATTGAAACATACACATACACACCCATCTCTCATACACACAGTGGGGTTTGGAGAAAAAGATAGACAGACAAATGAGAGAGAGAGAAAGCTCGGAGATGCGAGAGTGAGGCCTTATAAACATTTAAGGTGAATGGTTCGATACTCAAAAAATATATTTTAAAACTCAGATAGAAAGTAGGGAAGAAAAAAACATTGGAAGAAACGTTAAGACCTGGAGTGGCAGTGACCGAAGTGACCGAGGCTACAGTGACATTGAATAAATATGTGTAACGAGATGGCGTGCCTCAGATAAAGTCAGTAATAGCCTTTGCTTGAATGATTGGAAAGTCTAAGCTCTCGTTTATGCCTGTCTATAACTGTCTATGTCTGTCTATGTCTGTCTATGTCTGTCTATGTCTGTCTATGTCTGTCTATGTATGTCTATGTATGTCTATGTCTGTCTATGTCTATGTCTGTCTATGTCTGTCTATGTCTGTCTATGTCTGTCTATGTCTGTCTATGTCTGTCTATGTCTGTCTATGTCTGTCTATGTCTGTCTATGTCTGTCTATGTCTGTCTATGTCTGTCTATGTCTGTCTATGTCTATGTTTATGCCTGTCTATGTCAGTCTATGTCTGTCTATGTCTATGTCTGTCTATGTCTATGTTTATGCCTGTCTATGTCAGTCTATGTCTGTCTATGTTTATGTTTGTCTATGTCTGTCTATGTCTGTCTATGTCTGTCTATGTCTGTCTATGTCTATGTCTGTCTATGTCTGTTTATGTCTATGTCTGTCTATGTCTATGTTTATGCCTGTCTATGTCAGTCTATGTCTGTCTATGTCTATGTCTGTCTATGTCTATGTCTGTCTATGTCTGTCTATGTCTGTATATGTCTATGTCTGTCTATGTCTGTCTATGTCTGTCTATGTCTGTCTATGTCTGTCTATGTCTATGTCTATGTCTATGTCTGTCTATGTCTGTCTATGTCTGTCTATGTCTGTCTATGTCTGTCTATGTCTGTCTATGTCTGTCTATGTCTGTCTATGTCTGTCTATGTCTGTATATGTCTATGTCTGTCTATGTCTGTCTATGTCTGTCTATGTCTGTCTATGTCTGTCTATGTCTGTCTATGTCTGTCTATGTCTGTCTATGTCTGTCTATGTCTGTCTATGTCTGTCTATGTCTGTCTATGTCTGTCTATGTCTGTCTATGTCTGTCTATGTCTGTCTATGTCTGTCTATGTCTGTCTATGTCTGTCTATGTCTGTCTATGTCTATGTCTATGTCTGTCTATGTCTGTCTATGTCTGTCTATGTCTGTCTATGTCTGTCTATGTCTGTCTATGTCTGTCTATGTCTGTCTATGTCTGTCTATGTCTGTCTATGTCTGTCTATGTCTGTCTATGTCTGTCTATGTCTGTCTATGTCTATGTCTGTCTATGTCTGTCTATGTCTGTATCTGTCTATGTCTGTCTATGTCTGTCTATGTCTGTCTATGTCTGTCTATGTCTATGTCTGTCTATGTCTGTCTATGTCTGTATCTGTCTATGTCTGTCTATGTCTGTCTATGTCTGTCTATGTCTGTCTATGTCTGTCTATGTCTGTCTATGTCTGTCTATGTCTGTCTATGTCTGTCTATGTCTATGTCTATGTCTGTCTATGTCTGTCTATGTCTATGTCTGTCTATGTCTGTCTATGTCTGTCTATGTCTATGTCTGTCTATGTCTATGTCTGTCTATGTCTGTCTATGTCTGTCTATGTCTGTCTATGTCTGTCTATGTCTGTCTATGTCTGTCTATGTCTGTCTATGTCTGTCTATGTCTGTCTATGTCTGTCTATGTCTGTCTATGTCTGTCTATGTCTGTCTATGTCTGTCTATGTCTGTCTATGTCTGTCTATGTCTGTCTATGTCTGTCTATGTCTGTCTATGTCTGTCTATGTCTGTCTATGTCTGTCTATGTCTGTCTATGTCTGTCTATGTCTGTCTATGTCTGTCTATGTCTGTCTATGTCTGTCTAAGTCTGTCTAAGTTTGTCTATGTCTATGTTTATGTCTGTCTATGTCTGTCTAAGTCTGTCTATGTCTGTCTATGTCTGTCTAAGTATGTCTATGTCTGTCTAAGTATGTCTAAGTCTGTCTATGTCTGTCTAAGTCTGTCTATGTCTGTCTATGTCTGTCTATGTCTGTCTATGTCTGTCTAAGTCTGTCTATGTCTGTCTATGTCTATGTCTGTCTATGTCTGTCTATGTCTGTCTATGTCTGTCTATGTCTGTCTATGTCTGTCTATGTCTGTCTATGTCTGTCTAAGTCTGTCTATGTCTGTCTATGTCTGTCTAAGTATGTCTATGTCTGTCTAAGTATGTCTAAGTCTGTCTATGTCTGTCTATGTCTGTCTATGTCTGTCTATGTCTGTCTATGTCTGTCTATGTCTGTCTATGTCTGTCTATGTCTGTCTATGTCTGTCTATGTCTGTCTATGTCTGTCAAACAAAACAACAACAGACTTTAAATTACTTAAAAAAAAGCTTCACAATATTCCAACCCAAGCCTAATGCTATTTCGCTGCGAAACATCATTTATGGACGACCCCATTTTGCAAGATAGACAATGCAGTTATATAATCTATCAGTCATAAAATTCCAAAACAGCCATATCACTTTAGAAGAAATGCGGTGACAGCTTTTAAATTTAAGCTGTGCATTGTAAGCTAAATTTGCGTTTGACAAAGAAAAGCATCTGTACGTTGTGGACTCAATGAAATATAGCTTTACTATAACTATAGTATAACATACATTTCTTTTTGAACGCATAACGGCTCACTGGAAAATGCTTTATGAAATTAGGCAACAAATTTTACAATGAGAAAGAAGGAACGTTAAAAAAAAATTGGCTTTACATATTCCAGCTTGAAAATAATTGTTAAAAAAAATCTACAAGGAAAACAAAAACCTACTCTAT
This sequence comes from Anisus vortex, assembly GCA_949126835.1. NCBI lineage: Eukaryota > Metazoa > Mollusca > Gastropoda > Planorbidae > Anisus > Anisus vortex. The sequence continues at coordinate 31,156,750 of OX421492.1, forward strand.
AGATTGCATCTGCATAATCCAATTCGTACAAAAATTCAATTGAAGCCAGTGTTTAGAGATGTTTTAAAGACCTGTTGCTGTTAAGCTTTATTTACGAAGATATCGATTCTTTCCTTGTAGCTAACAAACTAGAAGTTGTTAAGAAATACAACAATCATTTTTTAAAAACTACAATAAAACAGTTGGCGTTTTCCCTCCCACTGTCTTGTTCCCAAAGTTGATAAAAAGGTTAAAGGTAACCCAGAGTGGCAATGATAGCCTTAGTGGTACGGGTTAAATTGACCTCTAGCTTCAACACTGGCTAATCAGGATGCCACTGTCCTTGACCCTAAACAATATTTTTTTTTTGCATCGGATTCTCAGACATTAATGTTGGTAAAAATACATTTTAGTCAACAAAAGCTTAGAATGTGTTGTGTGAAATGTCTAGAATATTTACTTACAAAACGAATTTTATTTAATCTGGACATTTTTCACAGAATAATGTTAACGGTTTTAGCCATTAAAGGATTAACATAAATGGTGAATTGATTTCGTCATTAAAAAAATACAACACAAGACTGTGATGTTCAGTGGCTTTCATGTGTTCAAAGGTTCACTTTTTTTTCTACACATTCATAAAAAATAATATGAAGAAACTAATGTTGTTTGTAGAGACAAATAATATATTTAAAAAAAAACGTAGGAAAAGTATAATAGTTTACCAATTACATTTCCGTCTAGTTTATTAAAAAAAAAAGACATCATTATACAACTGTTACTTTAGCATACAACTTTAGTCTAGTATACAACTGTTACTTTAGCGTACAACTTTAGTCTAGTATACAACTGTTACTTTAGCATACAACTTTAGTCTAGTATACAACAGTTACTTTAGCATACAACTTTAGTCTAGTATACAAATGTTACTTTAGCATACAACTTTAGTCTAGTATACAACTGTTACTTTAGCATACAACTTTAGTCTAGTATACAACTGTTACTTTATCATACAACTTTAGTCTAGAATACAACTGTTACTTTAGCATACAACTTTAGTCTAGTATACAACTATTACTTTAGCATACAACTTTAGTCTAGTATACAAGTGTAACTTTAGCATATAACTTTAGTCTAGTATACAACTGTTACTTTATCATATAACTTTAGTTAAGTATACAACTGTTACTTTAGCATACAACTTTAGTCTAGTATACAACTATTACTTTAGCATACAACTTTAGCCTAGTATACAAGTGTTACTTTAGCATACAACTTTAGTCTAGTATACAACTGTTACTTTAGCATACAACTTTAGTCTAGTATACAACTATTACTTTAGCATACAACTTTAGTCTAGTATACAAGTGTAACTTTAGCATATAACTTTAGTCTAGTATACAACTGTTACTTTATTATATAACTTTAGTTAAGTATACAACTGTTACTTTAGCATACAACTTTAGTCTAGTATACAACTATTACTTTAGCATACAACTTTAGCCTAGTATACAAGTGTTACTTTAAAATACAACTTTAGTCTAGTATACAACTGTTACTTTAGCATATAAATTTAGTCTAGTATACAACTGTTACTTTAGCATATAACTTTAGTCTAGTATACAACTATTACTTTAGCATATAACTTTAGTCTAGAATAGAAGTGTCACTTTAGCATATAACTTTAGTCTAGTATACAACTGTTACTTTAGCATATACATTTAGTCTAGTATACAAGTGTTACTTTAGCATATAACTTTAGTCTAGTATACAACTGTTACTTTAGCATATAACTTTAGTCTAGTATACAACTATTACTTTAGCATATATATTTAGTCTAGTATACAAGTGTTACTTTAGCATACAACTTTAGTCTAGTATACAATTATTACTTTAGCATATAACTTTAGTCTAGTATACAAGTGTTACTTTAGCATATAACTTTAGTCTAGTATACAACTGTTACTTTAGCATATAACTTTAGTCTAGTATACAACTGTTACTTTAGCATATAACTTTAATCTAGTATACAACTATTATTTTAGCATATAACTTTAGACTAGTATAGAAGTGTTACTTTAGCATATAACTTTAGTCTAGTATACAAGTGCTACTTTAGCATATAAGTTTAGTCTAGTATACAACTGTTACTTTAGCATATAACTTTAGTCTATTATACAACTGTTATTTAGGCATATAACTTTAGTCTATTATACAACTGTTACTTTAGCATATAACTTTAGTCTAGTATACAACTCTTACTTTAGCATATAATTTTAGTCTAGTATACAATTGTTACTTTAGCATATAACTTTAGTCTAGTATAAAACTGTTACTTTAGCATACAACTTTAGTATAGTATACAACTGTTACTTTAGCATACAACTTTAGTCTAGTATACAAATGTTACTTTAGCATGCAACTTTAGTCTAGTATACAACTGTTACTTTATCCTACAACTTTAGTCTAGTATACAACTGTTACTTTAGCATACAACTTTAGTCTAGTATACAACTGTTACTTTAGCATACACTTTTAGTCTAGTATACAAGTGTTACTTTAGCATAAAAGTTTAGTCTAGTATACAACTGTTACTTTAGCATATAACTTTAGTCTATTATACAACTGTTACTTAAGCATATAACTTTAGTCTATTATACAACTGTTACTTTAGCATATAACTTTAGTCTAGTATACAACTGTTACTTTAGCATATAACTTTAGTCTAGTATACAACTTATACTTTAGCATACAATTTTAGTCTAGTATACAATTGTTACTTTAACATATACTTTTAGTCTAGTAGATAACAGTTACTTTAGCATATAACTTTAGCCTAGTATACAACTGTTACTTTAGCATATAACTTTAGTCTAGTATACACGTGTTACTTTAGCATACAACTTTAGTCTAGTATGCAACTGTTACTTTAGCATACAACTTTAGTCTAGTATACAACCATTACTTTAGCATACAACTTTAGTCTAGTATACAAGTGTTACTTTAGCATATAACTTTAGTCTAGTATACAACTGTTACTTTATCATAAAACTTTAGTTTAGTATACAACTGTTACTTTAGCATACAACTTTAGTCTAGTATACAACTATTACTTTAGCATACAACTTTAGTCTAGTATACAAGTGTTACTGTAGCATACATTTTTAGTCTAGTATACAACTGTTACTTTAGCATATAAATTTAGTCTAGTATACAACTGTTACTTTAGCATATAACTTTAGTCTAGTATACAACTATTACTTTAGCATATAACTTTAGTCTAGTATAGAAGTGTCACTTTAGCATATAACTTTAGTCTAGTATACAACTGTTACTTTAGCATATACATTTAGTCTAGTATACAAGTGTTACTTTAGCATACAACTTTAGTCTAGTATACAACTGTTACTTTATCATACAACTTTAGTCTAGTATACAACTATTACTTTAGCATATATATTTAGTCTAGTATACAAGTGTTACTTTAGCATATAACTTTAGTCTAGTATACAACTGTTACTTTAGCATACAACTTTAGTCTAGTATACAATTATTACTTTAGCATATAACTTTAGTCTAGTATACAAGTGTTACTTTAGCATATAACTTTAGTCTAGTATACAACTGTTACTTTAGCATATATCTTTAATCTAGTTTAAACTATTATTTTAGCATATAACTTTAGACTAGTATAGAAGTTTTACTTTAGCATATAACTTTAGTCTAGTATACAACTGTTACTTTAGCATATAGCTTTAGTCTAGTAGATAACTGTTACTTTATCATATAACTTTAGTCTAGTATACAAGTGTTACTTTAGCATATAACTTTAGTCTAGTATACAACTGTTACTTTAGCATATAACTTTTGTCGAGTATACACCTGTTACTTAAGCATATAACTTTAGTCTAGTATACACGTGTTACTTTAGCATACAACTTTATTCTAGTATACAACTGTTACTTTAGCATACAGTTTTAGTCTAGTATACAACTATTACTTTAGCATATAACTTTAGTCTAGTATACAAGTATTACTTTAGCATATAACTTTAGTCTAGTATACAACTGTTACTTTAGCATATAACTTTAGTCTAGTATACAACTGTTACTTTAGCATATAACTTTAGTCTAGTATACAACTATTATTTTAGCATATAACTTTAGACTAGTATAGAAGTGTTACTTTAGCATATAACTTTAGTCTAGTATACAACTAGTACTTTAGCATATAAATTTAGATTAGTATACGATTGTTACTTTAGCATACAACTTTAGTCTAGTATACATTTGCTACTTTAGCATAAAACTTTAATCTAGTATACAATTGTTACTTTAGTATATAACTTTAATCTATTATACAACTGTTACTTTAGCATATAATTTTAGTCTAGTATACAACTATTTTTTTAGCATATAATTTTAGTATAGAATAAAAGGGTTACTTTAGCATATAACTTTAGTCTAGTATACAACTGTTACTTTAGCATATAACTTTAATCTAGTATACAATTGTTACTTTAGTATATAACTTTAGTCTATTATACAACTGTTACTTTAGCATATAATTTTAGTCTAGTATACAACTATTTTTTTAGCATATAATTTTAGTATAGAATAAAAGGGTTACTTTAGCATATAACTTTAGTCTAGTATAAAACTGTTACTTTAGCCTATAACTTTAGTCTAGTATACAACTGTTACTTTAGCATACAACTTTAGTCTAGTATACAACTGTTATCTTAGCATGTAACTTTAGTATAGTATACAACTATTACTTTAGCATATAACTTTAGTCTAGTATACAACTGTTACTTTAGCATACAACTTTAGTCTAGTATACAACTGTTACTTTAGCATACAACTTTAGTCTAGTATACAACTATTACTTTAGCATATAACTTTAGTCTAGTATACAAGTGTTACTTTAGCATATAACTTTAGTCTAGTATACAACTGTTACTTTAGCATATAACTTTAGTCTAGTATACAAGTGTTACTTTAGCATACAACTTTAGTCTAGTATACAACTGTTACTTTAGCATACAACATTAGTCTAGTATACAACTGTTACTTTAGCATACAACTTTAATCTAGTATACTACGGTTACTTTAGCATAAACTTTAGTCTATTATACAACTGTTACTTTAGCATTCAACTTTAGTCTAGTATACTACTGTTACTTTAGCATACAACTTTAGTCTAGTATACAAGTGTTACTTTAGCATATAACTTTAGTCTAGTATACAACTGTTACTTTAGCATATAACTTTAATCTAGTATACAATTGTTACTTTAGTATACAACTTTAGTCTAGTATACAATTGTTACTTTAGTATACAACTTTAGTCTAGTATACAATTGTTACTTTAGCATGTAACTTTAGCATAGTATACAACTGTTACTTTAGCCTATAACTTAAGTCTAGTATACAACTGTTACTTTAGCATTCAACTTTAGTCTAGTATACAACTGTTACTTTAGCATATAACTTTAATCTAGTATACAATTGTTACTTTAGTATATAACTTTAGTCTATTATACAACTGTTCCTTTAGCATATAACTTTAGTCTAGTATACAACTATTTTTTTAGCATATAATTTTAGTATAGAATAAAAGGGTTACTTTAGCATATAACTTTAGTCTAGTATAAAACTGTTACTTTAGCCTATAACTTTAGTCTAGTATACAACTGTTACTTTAGCATGTAACTTTAGTATAGTATACAACTGTTACTTTAGCCTATAATTTAGTCTAGTATACAACTGTTACTTTAGCATACAACTTTAGTCTAGTATACAACTATTACTTTAGCATATAACTTTAGTCTAGTATACAAGTGTTACTTTAGCTTATAACTTTGGTCTAGTATACAACTGTTACTTTAGCATATAACTTTAGTCTAGTATACAACTGTTACTTTAGCATATAACTTTAATCTAGTATACAATTGTTACTTTAGTATATAACTTTAGTCTATTATACAACTGTTACTTTAGCATATAATTTTAGTCTAGTATACAACTATTTTTTTAGCATATAATTTTAGTATAGAATAAAAGGGTTACTTTAGCATATAACTTTAGTCTAGTATAAAACTGTTACTTTAGCCTATAACTTTAGTCTAGTATACAACTGTTACTTTAGCATACAACTTTAGTCTAGTATACAACTGTTATCTTAGCATGTAACTTTAGTATAGTATACAACTGTTACTTTAGCATATAACTTTAGTCTAGTATACAACTGTTACTTTAGCATACAACTTTAGTCTAGTATACAACTGTTACTTTAGCATACAACTTTAGTCTAGTATACAACTATTACTTTAGCATATAACTTTAGTCTAGTATACAAGTGTTACTTTAGCATATAACTTTAGTCTAGTATACAACTGTTACTTTAGCATATAACTTTAGTCTAGTATACAAGTGTTACTTTAGCATACAACTTTAGTCTAGTATACAACTGTTACTTTAGCATACAACATTAGTCTAGTATACAACTGTTACTTTAGCATACAACTTTAATCTAGTATACTACGGTTACTTTAGCATAAACTTTAGTCTATTATACAACTGTTACTTTAGCATTCAACTTTAGTCTAGTATACTACTGTTACTTTAGCATACAACTTTAGTCTAGTATACAAGTGTTACTTTAGCATATAACTTTAGTCTAGTATACAACTGTTACTTTAGCATATAACTTTAATCTAGTATACAATTGTTACTTTAGTATACAACTTTAGTCTAGTATACAATTGTTACTTTAGTATACAACTTTAGTCTAGTATACAATTGTTACTTTAGCATGTAACTTTAGCATAGTATACAACTGTTACTTTAGCCTATAACTTAAGTCTAGTATACAACTGTTACTTTAGCATTCAACTTTAGTCTAGTATACAACTGTTACTTTAGCATATAACTTTAATCTAGTATACAATTGTTACTTTAGTATATAACTTTAGTCTATTATACAACTGTTCCTTTAGCATATAACTTTAGTCTAGTATAGAACTATTTTTTTAGCATATAATTTTAGTATAGAATAAAAGGGTTACTTTAGCATATAACTTTAGTCTAGTATAAAACTGTTACTTTAGCCTATAACTTTAGTCTAGTATACAACTGTTACTTTAGCATGTAACTTTAGTATAGAATACAACTGTTACTTTAGCCTATAATTTAGTCTAGTATACAACTGTTACTTTAGCATACAACTTTAGTCTAGTATACAACTATTACTTTAGCATATAACTTTAGTCTAGTATACAAGTGTTACTTTAGCTTATAACTTTGGTCTAGTATACAACTGTTACTTTAGCATATAACTTTAGTCTAGTATACAAGTGTTACTTTAGCATACATTTTTAGTCTAGTATACAACTGTTACTTTAGCATACAACATTAGTCTAGTATACAACTGTTACTTTAGCATACAACTTTAGTCTTCTATACAACTATTACTTTAGCATATAACTTTAGTCTAGTATACAAGTGTTTATTTAGCATATAACTTTAGTCTAGTATACAAGTGTTACTTTAGCATATAACTTTAGTCTAGTATACAAGTGTTACTTTAGCATACAACATTAGTCTAGTATACAACTGTTACTTTAGCATACAACTTTAGTCTAGTATACTACGGTTACTTTAGCATAAACTTTAGTCTATTATACAACTGTTACTTTAGCATATAACTTTAGTCTAGTATACAAGTGTTACTTTAGCATATAACTTTAGTCTAGTATACAAGTGTTTATTTAGCATATAACTTTAGTCTAGTATACAACTGTTACTTTAGCATATAACTTTAGTCTAGTATACAAGTGTTACTTTAGCATGTAACTTTAGTCTAATATACAACTGTTACTTTAGCATACAACATTAGTCTAGTATACAACTGTTACTTTAGCATACAACTTTAGTCTAGTATACTACGGTTACTTTAGCATAAACTTTAGTCTATTATACAACTGTTACTTTAGCATACAACTTTAGTCTAGTATACAACTTTTTGCTTAAAATTGATTTTCTGATCTCGGTCAGAAAATAAACTGTGGGAATTCCCCCTGTAGTGATACGTTAATCAAATCACTATTAACTTATGCAAGAATGCGATTTTATGTTTACGCTGGATGTACGAATTACAGAGTTCTAAAAAAGATGAAATTTCGCTTATTTTTAGATCGCTTGTATGAGCATTAAACAAAAAAAGCTTACGTTTCATGTCTTCGCTGTTTAAATACTTGTTCTTGTCTGTTTCTCTAAGTCTAAATCCTCTCATTAAGAATGTTTTTGGAATATGAACGGAAAGTTCTAGATACTGTTTCATGTGATTAATCCAAACATTGTCCATATTTTTCTTTATAAAGAATAGCCTAACCCGGGGTTCAAGATGGAAGAAATGATTTGAATAAGAAATCTTTGACTATAGTTAATTAGTCTACTAAGTCAGGGGTTGGCAAACTTTGATAACATTGTGCCAAAGTTAATTTCTAATTCATTAAGCGTGCCAAAAGCCTAAAGGTCATCCTGCTTCAGCAGTCAAATTATTGTAGAAGTAATTGAATCGCCTATTTGGTAGTCTGACATATATTTAAATGGAGCGGTCTATTTAGCGCTGGATTATCCAGAATAACAATTCGCACATTTTTGTCAATTTGAAAGTAAAAAACTTGAAAAAGAAGTCAACAGAAACTGATTTTAAGGTAAGCGACTTTAATGCCACGATTTCGGCAATTTTTGACATGCACGTCAGATTTTCTTACAAATATATTATTAGGACACTTATAACTTTTCGAAGGTTAAATAAGCAACAGCATAAAAATGAACACATATCTTTTACAGACAGCGGGGTAACTTCTTTTTTGTTTTTTAAAAAGTAACTTATCACTTTTTGAAAGTAGATTACTCATACGTCTCTTTACACAAATAACTGCAACGTTATACCCAGACACATACATACACATACAACCTTATCACACACATATGACAAACTCTCCCTAAAACCACAAACAATTCTATCCCACACAACAAACACATACAACTCATAGACACATATGCCCCACTCCCCACACAGAGACAGACATTTTTCAATTTCGCCATCAGTAATTGACTGTTATTTTTTAAACCTAACATAACCAAAATAATGATTTCTTAATGTTTAAAGGAAACACATTCGAGACTAAAAAATGACTATAATGGATTGATTAGTTCTTCACACACAGTAAATTTGTTTATTAAATCTCTATATAATGAAATCATTGTTAATCAATAGATCTACTGCTAAGGCTTTCTAAAACTGTAATAATATGGGTCAAGAAAGAAAAGAAACTTTATCGGTAAATATGATATGAAGATTGAGCGTGTTTTAACTGCTTATCTTTTCATATTCTTTGTTGTTTTGCTGGGGGGGGGGGGGGGGCATTAGGGGGATGTGTGTGTGTGTAGGGGGGGGGGGCATTAGGGGGATGTGTGTGTGTGGGGGGGGGGGGAACTGGGTGTTTTTGTGGTAACTGATGATACATTAACATGGCAGAATGAAAACAAGTGGTTTTTATAGGAAACAACGACCAATGTAGGAATAACTATAACAACACGCAGGAATAGCTATAACAACGCTTAGGACGTAGCCTACTATAACAACATATAGGACTAACAATAACAACATGTAAGAATAAATATAGTAACTTTGAAATCATGGACGTGTTGAAATGCAGATTAGTTAAAATGAAACCAGAAGCACATTAATGATTTTTAAAGAAAACTGGAAGATTATACATTATTTTAAGCAAGAATGGAAAAATAATTCAGGTTGTCCACGAAAAAAAAAAATTAAAAAAAATGAAACAACAACAATCTAACAAAGAAATACAAAACAGCAACAACTCAACAACAGAAAAAAATTCTTCACAGAAAGTATTTCCTAAGCAGCTCAAATTTTTATCTTTTTTTAGGGTTTCAATTTGTTGTTAATTGTATCTGTTGATGGATACCAGCCCCCATTACAACGCACAATTTAAATTATAATTTGATGCATGGGGAAAGGAAATATAACGTACCCTGTGCAAAAACATAATAGATCCTTTCTTTTTTAAATAGAAACAGGCACATGCTTTAAATCTAATAATAATAATGTTTGTATAGCGCTGCCAACAAACATAATGCAAGCCCGTAGCGCATTTAACATACAACTAAGAACACGGATATAATCTCTAGGCCAGGGATCGGGAACCTTTTTGTCTGAGAGAGCCATGGACACCACATATTTTGAAAAGTAATTCTGTGAGAGCCATACATTATGTTTAAAACTAAAAATTCAAGTAAATGTGTGCATTTTGTCTAATTTCAACACTTAAAGTACAATAATTATGTCTCTGAATTCTTCCGATGCTTATCTGAAGTAGACTTTAGCTCATTTGTAGAATGAAATATTGATACGCAATTAATATGTAGATCAAAAAGTGTAAAAAAAATATTTTTTAAATAATCGAACATTTGTCTGCGAGCCAGATGCAGCCATCAAAAGAGCCACATCTGGCTCGCGAGCCATGGGTTCCCGACCCCTGCTCTAGGCGAAGAAATATAAAACTAAATGATGATTTAAAACTTTACAAACAGTGAACAAATCAAATAAATGAAGCAATAGCCGACCTAACATATAAATAAGACAGTAGGGGTCTAAGGCATGTTATCTAAGGTAATTATTAAAAAAATGAGTCTTTAAGTTTTTTTCTTTGAAAGTATCAATGGAGCTTGTTCTCCTGAGTTGAATGTGAATTAGATTCCACAGCTTCAGACCGGATATTGAGAAGGCTCTAAGTAACCAATAATAGACAAAGTGCTTTGTATAATATCGCTTTAGATATAATCATTAAAAAAAAACCAGTGGCGTGACATTATGTGGGTTATCGGTCATCAATAGACCACAGTTAAAAAAAGTAACGTTGTTCTGTTGCACAGAAATAAGTATCCTTTTCCAGACAATATCCATGTATTTAGTAAATATGGATTCACTTGCATTTGTTTATTTGCTTTTACTTAAAAATTACCTATTATTAGAGAGAAATCCCTGACATATATAATACTGCACAAAAACTTATCTTTTAACCAGAACAATAGCCTTAATCTGATACAATTATTTGCTCTTTGTTTCTGTGGCTACTTATTATCTCATTACTTCTTGAAAAATATTTCTATCATCAGTAGCCTATGCATGTTCTTTGTCCTTCCCCTATTGGCTGTTTCATTTTACAATATTTTGTTTACGATGTTCCACTGGCCGTAACGTAGTGTCACATATGTCGCGAGATTCTATTGGTAACGTAACGTTAAAAATTATTTTTTTTTATTGCATTCTATTGGTTCAATACTTATTATCCAACTGGAGAAATGTTTCCATTTGTTTAAATCTTACTAAATGAATTGCACAAATTTGCTTAGCGAATTTCTTAAAACACAAGACATCGAATTCCTTTAAAACAATAATCGCAGCAAAATGTTAGGTTTCCAGTGGAAAACAAAACAATACTGACAACATATTCTATTGTTTTTTTGTTTGTTTTTTTACAACACTTCATTTGCGTCCTGGTCACACAATTATAATTATTCAAAGCAACAGGAATATATAATGCAAGTAAAATATACGACACGACACCCATAATGGCTTAAATTGCAGATCAACAATGCAGCGTATTGCGAACATCGAAAATTACTTTATTTCAGACATTTTATTCCTTTCATATTAAAGAATATTTTGGCAAACAATAAAGGTAGAGAGTGTAGTGTTAAACTTGAATCCTTCAATGACTTACAACAATATATTACCAGTTTACTACACATTTCTGGGCTTTAAATTAATGCTTTGAGAACACGTTTACTTACTTTTACGGTAAAAAAGAAACTTTTATTACAAGAAGGTCAGTTATGTAACTCACCACAAAATAGAACAATAGCATACAACCATTGCTCAATTGTAATCACACACATTGAATGTTGAATTTTTTTTTAAAATAATATCATACACTTTAACTCATTTAACTTTAGAATTTCATGTCCTGCAAAGCGGAATAACATTTGGATATAAGCTTTCCATTGACCAACTGGTTTACTGTCATTGAGGGTCAGGTAACCTGTGGTAGGAATCTAATAAATTAAAGAAAATGATGCAAAGAACAAACACATAGAGTTTCAACTCTATACTCAGCAGATGATCTGCGAGGGATAACACAAGTCTACGACAGGGGGCGGTAACCTACGGCAGAGCCTTTTTCAATAGCACGCGAAAGACTCTCAAAAAGTCAATTCAAGTCTCTTACACGTACAAATTTAGTGATAAAGTAGGACATCTTCTAGGCTGTTTGCACGCTGTATAAATTAGAAATCCTAATTTGGCACAAAATCATCATCAAAAGGTTGCCAACCCATTACCAAGAGATTAAACTCTTTAAAAACAATTGCTGCCTTGCAGTGGATATTGGATGATCCAAGGCTATGAAAGAAAACCTAGAAATAACAGCAGGCTGACGTCGGAGACAATTGGCCGATCGGAGTTAAACACGTTCACACAGAAAACTAATAATGGAGGAAACAAAAATAACTTATAACAACCACCCATTTAACTAGACTACATTACTTAGATAAGAGAGATTAGATAAAAGTTCTGTATTGATCGAAATTAATGGACTGTTCTTGATTAAAAAGTTCATGTTGTGGTATTTCGGCATAAATGAAGGATCAATAGCAACATTTTTAAACACTAGGCCTTGGTAGAAAAATCCATTCATGCTCATAGACAAATATGTACTTCTAAATTCTAAATAGACACACACATACACTATCATAGACACACACATACACTATCATAGACACACACATACACTATCATGCTTTTCATACACGTACATTTGTAGATCACGTTGTTTTAAACTTTTCTATATTATTGTAAACGAGCAATTATGTTGGAAAATTATGACAAATAATGGAACAAAAATATTTTTAAAACCTCTCTGTTCCAGCCTTGGTCTCGAGAAGCTGACCACTTCGTCCAGATTTGCAGTAGCTAATGTCGCGTCTTATTCTATAGAATTGTGCTAAACTTAGATAGACACCTACCGTTTAACAAGTCCTCCAGAGATCTAGTTGTGCCTCTTTACTAAGAGAGGGATATTATTTTCTTAGTCGGTTTAAACGGTTAAACGGTGTTTGTTTGAAGTTGTTGCATTACCATTCTAGCATGATGTAGTAAAAGTGATGAGACTACCGACAATTGCTGAGTAAAGCCATAGATGAAAGAGATTACTTTAATAAGTAATGTTATAGAAGATTGTGAAATAGGATTATTTTTCAATCTAGTGGTGTAAATTGTTCAAGTAAACAAGCAGCGACATCTGTACATTTGGATGCAATGTGTGTATGTGAGGTAGACTTTATTTATTAGATCAAACCTGTTTCTATGGTAAAGCAAAATGAAGTTATGACAAGCTGCTGTTGTTCGACCAAAAAGAAGCTCTATTAACTTATGCTAATCCTTTCTAGAACTTCCATACATCAGAACAATTGAGTCTCCATGTGTGTGTCTCTATGTGTCTGTGTGTGTCTACTTGATGCATTAGTGTGTGAGTAGCCAATGTTTACTTTAAAATGCCTCCTGCGATGTATTTCCATTCACAAAGAAACGTCATAAGATGAACAACTCTTGGCTGTAAGGGCGATAACTCTGCTGTCGATGTCCAGGGCTAACATTGATGGTGTTTATGGTCTGGCGACGTTGAGGTAAATATTGTGTGTATCTATGTATGTAGATTTCTTGAAAGCTTCCAATTTTGTAATGCGTGAACAGACGATGTGGCTTTATGAAAGAAAATTCGTGATTGAAAGATTTGATAGAGACAGAATGAAAAATAGACAACTGCATTAATAAAAGCTAAAGACATGGTTTTAGAACATCGATATATAAATATGTTTAAAATAGAAAATGTTTAATTGAATGAATAAATGACATGATTATGTTTTATTTCTATTATATTTTAAAAATAAATTTATTGAATAAACTAATTGATTAAAATAGATAAAAAAATAATGATTGTTACTTTAACAATAACTCTTTTTATCTCTTTTATCAGCCATTTCTAATAAAATTTGTTGGAGTATTAGAAAACAAATATTAATTTGTAAAATTAAAACAAGATTAGAAACAACAAACAACAAAACAGAATAATAAATAAATAAATAAAAACACAATTCTAATGTAATAAATTATTATAATTTGAAAAATGAGCTATCCAGGTATAATTATTAGCCACAAGAATAAATACATGCTTAAAGCTATAATTCAATCTGGCCCAGTTTTTAGTTAAAAAAAATTCCATGCCAAATTCTATAATGTAAAAAGAATCTTAAAAGAAAGGATATAATAACACTAATATAAACAACAATAAAACAGAAACAAACAAACTAAAAACCAGTAATTTATTGGAAGATATTGAGAAGTGTGAGGAAGAAAAAGGGGGTGAGGGGTGGATTGGATTGGCCAGGAACGATAATCCTGTTGCCAACAATAATTCTGTGTAAAACTGATTAGTCAAAGAAAACTGAACTCTTTAACAACAATAATTGGATACAAAATTGGGGTAACATTAAATTATGCAGCCATAATAAGCAAACAGCTCGCGGTCATGGAACTATGGGGTGGAGGTGGGGAGCTGGGTGTGGCTGCACTGTTCCATGCCAGTGCAAGGATAATATTTAGACTAGGATTTATCCAGGCAGACGAGAACAAATACCAATTATCTCGGCCAATAGCTTAGACATACAACCAAATTGTATTAGAGACACTTGGGTAGCATGATGGCTAGTTTGATGGCTTCTCTGATGGCTTGTCTCAAGGTCGATACAGTCATACCCTACTTTGTTTTTAATCATACCGTCTTTAGAAATTAGACTTAGGTTTGGTGTTATCAGGCAATATTGTTTGGAAGTCGACATAACCGAAGAAGAAATTTTCATTCTAATGAGCGCTGGGATAAAGTCATCTTCTTAGCGCGATATGTATTAGCTGTCAGGTTGCAAGTAACGCGTTAAAGTCCGTCCCCTGCCTCCATTCACCAGACGAGAGATCAATGTAAATTGGGTTTAGCCAGTAATTATGTCTAGAACATGCACGTCAGGTGACAACAAGAAGGAGTTCATCCACAATCTCCCCACCTCCCCTAACTCACATAGTGGCGGCTTCTTGAATCAAAGTTCAACTTTAAACTGTTCTGGCATTTTAATCAGATATCGTTTAAAAAATTGACTTTCACAATAGTAAATAAAATAATTTAAAATAAAAGACATTGCTGAAGTATCTAGTTAATCAACAAAGAAGGTTTCAGCTATTTGTATTTGTGGAAGTGTATGCATGTGTGTCATGGGGCAGTGTGGTCTAAAGGCAGTGCACTGGCATTGTCGATGAAGAAGGTCTCAGATTCGAATCCAGGTCTGTAGGATATCCAATCCATCTTTGGTGAATAAAAAGCACGGCATTTTGCTGACTACACAATCCACTTGTATGCCGAGGGCTATAAAATTAGTGAACGCAACGCCACTAATTCTATGGACAAGCATGGTCTGAATGGATAATTTTACTTTATTTTTATGTTTATGTTTTGTAGGATGAGTTTGTTAGAACAAACAAAACGAGCTTTTTTAAAAGATTTGTAGAACGCTTTTAGAATTTTTAATAATATATATAATTCTATTTCTACTTAATATTGATCTCGAGCATATTGTATTGAAACACATATAATAACTTCAATAAGATGATAGTCAACTTATAAAGAAACATACTTAGACAGGGTCCTAGTAGCATTCATTTATACAAAGCTAGAAGGAAATAAATTTGAAAAAGAACAAATAAATCACGAATGCAAGATTCGTCTCAGTCGATGGCCACGTCAGGAGTGTGGCCTATAGAGAGTTGGAATACAAAACTGTGTCAAGTATATTGTGTGTGGGGGGCGTGTGTGGGCGTCCGGGTGAGTGAGTTAAAGGCCAACACAATTTCTTGACGTGATTTCCAATAAATGTCACACTTTTTTTTTATCTGTTTGTTAAATAAACACAAATTTATGAGTGAAGATAATCGATACACGTGTGTGTATGTGGGTGTATCTGTGGATGTGTCTGTGGATGTGTCTGTGGATGTGTCTGTGGATGTGTCTGTGGATGTGTTTGTGGATGTGTTTAAGTACGCGAGTGCCGTTGAGAAAGATAAGGGGAGAGGGGTCATGGGCAGAGACAAAGATAGGTTTGAAAAAAAAAGTTGTTTTGCTAAAAGTGATAGAGAGGGGAGAGAACGAGAGAGAGAGAGAGAGAGTCAGAGAGAGAGAGACAGAGAGAGAGAGAGAGAGAGAGAGAGACACAGAGAGAGAGACAGAGAGAGAGAGAGACAGAGAGAGAGAGAGACAGAGAGAGAGAGAGAGGGAGATGGGTGTACGCGACGCACCAAAATCAAGGAAAGAATAACAAGAAAAAGATTTGATCAAATCTGTGATATTGGATAACATTATTGAGAGAGGAAAAAGGAAAGGAAATATAAAAGAAAATCAACAACAACGCATGACTAAATTTTATGATTTGACGAAGTAGATGAGTGGGTTTAGTTCTAAATGAGTACAAACTTGAGTAGAAGTTAGTTATTGTTGAAATATTTCTTAGTTTTTCCATATCACCAAATGAATACATGTAAATTAAACACCGTTTTGAAAACTTTATATTTTACAAAAATGCATTAATACTTAAATTGTCCCATGTATCCATCCGTCCAGTCAACAATGCTTTCATCCGTCAAGCTATTCATCGATTTATCCATATATCCATCGAGCAATCCATCTGTCTATCTAATCATCCGGCCCTTTTTAAATCTAAAAAAAACCCACCAAGCCTTCCATCACCCGAACCATCCATCCAGACAATCGTTTATCCATTTATCCATCCATTCATATTTCAATTCATCCATCCACTCTTTCATCTATATATTCGTCTACCCATCCCTCTACCCATCCGTAGTTCGTCCACCCACCCGTTCGTCCGTCATTCATCCTTCATTTAAATAAACACACAGTCCACATATCTCTGTGGCTATTCAGGACACTAAATGTCAATGAGTTAAACTGAATCAGGTGTTGAAAGAATCCAAACGTACATACTGTGACGTAGTCATGTCTGGCTTTTATCTCATATGTTTTTATAAGGAGAAGCCAATTAAACACTTAAGAATGACGTAGACCAGGGGTAGGCAACCTTTTGTGGCAGAAGAGCCAAAAGTTACAATTTACACAATTTCCCAGTTTTTAAAGAGCCATTAACTTTTTTTTTCTCAATATTATCGTATTCGATTAGGAGTAGGATTAGCCTACCTAAAGGGCCTACAAAATTAATTTTTTATTTAAAATAAATAGCTTTAAATATGAAATAATAGGGACCTATTTATTCATATAAAACCTACAAATGTTTCGCACAAAATATATTAAAGTATTTAGCTAGCTCTGCTAGAATAATAAAATTATTAATCAAATAGTAGGCCTATTACTATAATTATTGAATAATAGATAGTTACAATAGTTACATCAATGGGAGCATTGGCCTTGAACGCCTTTTGAAAGTTTGGCTAAATCTGGCTCATAACTTGTTGTTTTCAGTTTCAAGCACGCCTCTAGATTTTTATTTGTTAGTTGGCTTCTTACTTTACTTTTTATTATATTTCATGCAAGAAAACGCTTGCTCGCACGAATATGTTGACTCGAAGATCGTCAGCACTCCAAATGCCAACTTCTTCACCTCACTGTAGCATTTTGGAAGACTATTCCATGCGTCAAATATGAGTGCCTCAACTCGCGGCATTTCTTTTAGAGTTCTGAACTGTCCAGTTGTGCTGCGTATCGTGCATGCTTTTCTGGACCTCCAACTCACAACTTTTCTCCGAAGAAGACTGAACACTACCGCCCGCTGGGTTGCTGACTGGGTGTTTCATAAAGTAGTCTAAGTAGTGACTAGCGGCTGTCAGCTTCAGCTGTCTGTCTACTCTATCCTCCCAGCCTGTTCATGTCATGTCTTTTCCTCACAAAAATCTGCTTCTTCCATCTGCGTCGTATTGCCGCCATCCGTCGCTATCTCACTAAGGAAGCTTGTGTTAAGCTTGTCATCTCTCTCCTCTTTTGCCGCTTGGATTACTGAAATTCGCTCTTGGCTGGCCTCTCGGCCTCCTCCCTTCAGGGCTACCAACGTGTCCAGAACTGTGCTGCCCGACTGGTCCTTCAGAAGAAGTTCTCATATCACTCCTCTGCTGCGATCTTTGCACTGGCTACCGCTCGGCTTCTGATGCACTAACTCTTCAGATCCCTCGTGCGAAGCTAGTGTTCGCTGGCCAACGTGCATTCTCCTATGGGACTTCGCCAGAGCCCTAGCTTCAACACCTTCAGGAGTCGGCTGAAGACGCACCTATTCAAGTAGCAGTGAGCAGTATTCACCTGTACATGTATACATTTTCGTCGTTTATTCGTTGTCTGTACTCTGTAACTGTTGACGGCGTATAGAACTGTTCCCAGAGGGATATAGGCTACAAATATTATTATTTGGCTATTATTATTAGGGCCTACTCTACCTATTATCACTGTTCTCTGTTTGTTGATTTTATCCTGTTTTCAGTATACTATTATTTATGAGTTTTGAAAATAAAATAATATAATTATTAATATTTGTGCACGGAACTGGAGAGCCGCATCTTGCCATCGAAAGAGCCGCATGCGTTCGCGAGCCGCAGGTTGCCGACCCCTGACGTAGACACAACTTTAAAGCTGATAGGCCCTACAGGTTGACAGGAAATCTATAACATTGTCTTAAACTTAAACAAACAAAAATTAATAACATATCTCCTTTATTTCATTCAATTAATGTGTAAAGTCATGCTATGGCATTATAATATATTTTATAACATAATAATAAGAACTTTGAGATTTGCCATTCTAGACCAACACAAAAATTGCCTGGCTCTGCCCATGATGGCTGGTGAAGAAAAAAAAGACTGAATGGCATTAACACAAAATCTAAATATTGCAATGGCTGGTTAAGACAGACAAGATATATTCATTTGCTAAGCTTATTTATTGTGAACTAGCAGTCCACTGGTTCAAATCTTTGTCTCATTATCCTTTGTTTTGTTAGGGATATTTTTCATGGATGCAAAAAACGAAAAAAAACAACTTTAGGTGAAATGTTTAGCAGTAATAGTTAAATATTGTCATGCCATACAATCCCCCTCCTGGTTTCCAAGAAGATAAGAAACAACAACAAAACTCTCTTGATACATCGATTACTATGTTTACAAAAATTTAACCGAACCAGCGAAATAGGTTTGAAATATTAACCCTTACAGTCCCGGGCGCGTATATAGCGGATCTGAAGGCAGCATAGATAGAAGTAGGTTGGTACGGGAAGGGTTAAGGATGAAAACATAGCAAGCGGGTGGGTGGGGTAATTAGTGCCACCAAGTTCATATGACTACAGTCAAGTCTAGCAGAGACAACAAAGTTAAAGATGCTAGTCATGTGCTAAGATCAAGATTGGATTACGTAGTTGAATCTAAACGTTTATTTTGCTCTAGAATTTTTTATATATTTAATTTGCTCCTGTTGTGTGGGTGTTAGGCAGATATACAAAGTCACGAAATGTCCCAAAACATCACGTTATTCCCTCCCACTTCCGATTCTCTTGTATTTAGAGAAACGCCTCTGGTCAGTTTGCCATATCGTTTAATCTGATTTATTGTAATGGCAATGTAAAAAAGGGGAAACATAATAGAAAAATCCTAAAGCTACATGAATTATTTGCCCAATATTATTAGCGTGGGCGATTAGCTTAAATGATTTGTCTGCGTTTTTGATGATTTATATTTTCTAAGTGAGTTTCACACTAACACTAATTCTATCATAGACCATCCATTTATTCAGGCAATAATTTATCTATCCACTCATCAATCCAGCCTTTCATTTATTCATCTATTCATACATTCCCCAGCTTTACATTCATCTATCCCATACATTCATTCAAACGTCTTTGAAAATTACCTTTTTTTTAACCACTTCAGTCTATAAGGTCAGTTAAACAAAAATTAAATAATCGTTTCTTTGACCAGATTACTCCAGGGAATTGTGAAGCCAGATTATTGTGCTTTTTATTTTCTTAACATGCCAGGTACTCATCAGAATTAAAATACCATCCATACTCTAAGGGGCAAATATTCCATTGATATTCAGGATTTGAATATAGGAATAAGTAAAAAAAGTATAAATCATAGAATTTAAAGTAACTGTATCAACCTTCATATCTTATAGTGACTAAATATATTTAAACATTTTAACCCCGGCGTACTTCAGTGAACCCAAAATAATCTTAGAAGTCCTTGTGAGTTTTCGTAGTCACTTGAAATTATATATTGATTATTTTCTACATGTAACCTTTTTGTATTTAAATGTTTTATGTATTAGTCACCTTCCATATGTTTGAAATAACTGTCACGATACAGTCCCCATTATTTCACTAACTTTATGACTGACGGCTATAGGAAAATATATCGATTTATGATTCATATTTTGTAAAAATATTATTCTAATTGCTTAAATCAATAAGTTTACAGTACGATAGGCATGTTGGCAGACTGAATACATTTGTGTACTTGATTGGAGAGGAAGACATGTTTATAAAATGTATGGGTTTTTTAAAAATATCGCTAAAGGAAACTTTGTATGATAAAACATTGCCGTCCAAGTTATAAGCTTCAATGACCGGCCACTTTATCACAGGATCGTCTTTGTAAAATTTGTACCGTCAAATTTGCATAGCTGTAAATCATATATTGTGTAACACTATCATAACCTTAAATGAATATCTCTAATTGGATGATTATTTTTTTTTTACTAGTGACGACCTTTATTTATAAGTAAAAGAAATTAATTTCACGTAAAGATTTTACACATAACATCAGTGAATATGTCACTATCGTTCTTGAAAAATACATATATAATATGACGAGATTAAATTAAAATAAAAAAACTTGTGACGTATTAAAGTGAAAATTGTATGCAATCAAAATAAATAAAATAAAATCTTTTAAAAGGCAGTCCAATGTTTTAATTTGAAGTTTGTCAAAATATGAAGAGTACCGTATTGCCTTTACGTCGAGAACAGCTTGAAGAAGATTAGGAGGTGAATTATAAATAATAAACAGCTGGAAAGATTCCGCGAGTGAAACATGTCATTAGACAAATCGATCGGACATTTAATATTGTTTTCTGAATTCAGAGCTCACAATTTACAGATATAAAACATGCTCAGATCTCTATATTTACATTTGATTTAAACTATAATTATTTCTCTTCTAGATTCTTGGAAGAAAAAGCCAACAAAAAATATGTTGACAAGAAGCTGCAAATAAATTAATAACACAAATCTCTAACACTAAACAGACAACTTCACATACTTAGTTAACAATAAAGAGGGGAAAATTTGAAAAATATCATGTTCCATCATAGTCAAGCAGCAGTCTAACATACTAAAACAAAATCATACTGTAATATCATCACTATCAGACCCGTAACTTTCGTTGTGGGGGTGCTGCGATGGTGCGCGTAACCATATTTCTCCATTCGTCCCGGTCAGAAGGCGTGTGCAGAAGAGTATCAAGAATTAGCTCGGTCCACACTTTTAGGTTGCTCAACCAATACTTTTTTTCTGGCGACCTTTTCTGCGTGCTCCTTCCCCTGTACCTTGTAAAATGGTTTTACCTTAAAGTATGACCAAACCATTTGAGCTTTCATCGTTTTACAGTTGAAAGTATTGCCTCCTGTTTCCCTACGAGATCATGGACCAGGAGCAAGACATATTCATTTGTTTTTCTTTCTTGATAGCGTATTCCTAATAACTTTGAGTAGCATTGCTTCTCAAAGACCTGCATTTCTCTCTCATTTTCTACATTCAGCGTCCAGCTTTCGTAGCCATATAAAAATACGGAAAGTACCAGTGATAAGTATAATTTTATTTTCACCGGGTAGCTGATATTGCTCTTACATATTTTCCATAGTTTAACCATGATGGAGGAGGCCAGGCTAAGTCGAGTTTTTAGTTTCTTTATCGACCTTCCATATCTGGTTAGGGTTGACCCAAGACATTTGTTTCAACCTCCTCCAAAATGTGTCCGACGAGTTTTATGCAGCATCCTGTGTCGTCTCCGCCCCTAATAAGTATTTTACTTTTTTTCTGTGCTGATTTCCATACCTTGAGATTTAGCTGCAGCATCCGGTCTGGAGGTGAGGTATTGTATCTGGTCAGAATTTTCGCAAGTAAGGTCTATATTGTCAGCAAAATCTGAGATTAGAAATGGGTCTTCGTTTATAGTCAGGCTTGGTGTAAAACCCCATAATGTTTCCATCATGATATGTTCCAGGAATATATTGAATAGAACTGGAGAAAGAATGCACACTTGGCGTACTCCTATAGATGTTGTGAATATATTGAATAGAACTGGAGAAAGAATGCACACTTGGCTTACTCCTATAGATGTTGTGAATATATTGAATAGAACTGGAGAAAGAATGCACACTTGGCTTACTCCTATAGATGTTGTGAATATATTGAATAGAACTGGAGAAAGAATGCACACTTGGCGTACTCCTATAGATGTTGTGAATATATTGAATAGAACTGGAGAAAGAATGCACACTTGGCGTACTCCTATAGATGTTGTGAATATATTGAATAGAACTGGAGAAAGAATGCACACTTGGCGTACTCCTATAGATGTTGTGAATATATTGAATTGAACTGGAGAAAGAATGCACACTTGGCGTACTCCTATAGATGTTGTGAATATATTGAATAGAACTGGAGAAAGAATGCACACTTGGCTTACTCCTATAGATGTTGTGAATATATTGAATAGAACTGGAGAAAGAATGCACACTTGGCGTACTCCTATAGATGTTGTGAATATATTGAATAGAACTGGAGAAAGAATGCACACTTGGCTTACTCCTATAGATGTTGTGAATATATTGAATAGAACTGGAGAAAGAATGCACACTTGGCTTACTCCTATAGATGTTGTGAATATATTGAATAGAACTGGAGAAAGAATGCACACTTGGCTTACTCCTATAGATGTTGTGAATATATTGAATAGAACTGGAGAAAGAATGCACACTTGGCGTACTCCTATAGATGTTGTGAATATATTGAATAGAACTGGAGAAAGAATGCACACTTGGCTTACTCCTATAGATGTTGTGAATATATTGAATAGAACTGGAGAAAGAATGCACACTTGGCTTACTCCTATAGATGTTGTGAAACATTCCCCAATTTGGTTGCTCAGGAGCACTGCGCTGCTTGCATTATTATATAGAGCCTTGATAAAATCGATGATGTTTTAATCAATATTGTATTGCTATGACTGTAATATAGTCATACTAATAGTTATAAGCTTACAGTCTATACCAAGAAAAATACAAAAACAAACAACGAATTCCCTTAATAACATGCCTTCTCAAACTACGTCAAACCACATAGGAAACTGTAGTGTAGAGCAGTAGTAGGCAACCTTTTTTTTAGCAATATCAGAGCTATAAGCAAAAGCGTTTTATATAGAAACAGCAGAAGTAAACACACAACAGTTAGATACTAGGCTAATAAAAGATTTACTTTCAACTAAGGCTTCTAGAACCGGGTACCTGATACGAGGGTAGGCCTAACCCAGATTTTGCCAAGAATTCCAAATCCGGTTCTGATAACGGCCTAAAACCTGATTCCATTTGTAAGACCCACAATTTTCAACACAACAAAATCAACAGGCCTAATAATAATTAATCTATAAATTTAAATTGTTTAATGATGATGGCTTTTAAATGCATGTTGAATTTAAACAGTCAATCCTGAATTATTTTTCATAACCAAAAATCTAGATTTTTTTCTTTGCACATTGAAATTACCTCAAACGAAAGAAAGCGTTTTATAAAAGAAAAGAAGCTAAATTGCCTGGGGAAAAATTACATTAAATATAATTATTATCTACCGAAAACCATATTATAGTAAAGTAATTTAAAATAAATTTTGTAATCGGTTTAAAAATCGGCATGCCTTTTTAGTTAACAAAAAGTTAGGACTATCCTGACTGGCTAAGAATCAAATACTAGTTACCCACATGTTTAAAATATAAATAATAGATTTTACTTTCTGTAAACGCTTTAGGAAAGCTTTCAAAACTGCAATTAAGTTACTTTAAATTGCCCGGCGTCGCTCGGGGAAAAATTACATTGGCCTATAGCTACATAATTATTTTTGTATAAACTACACTGAACAGAAAGCTATAATAATTAAAAAAAAAAAATATTATTATTTATTTACTGAAAACATTTAAGAAAATAATTTAAAATAAATATTGGGTAATCGGGTAAAAAATCGCATGTATATTTATTTAACAAAAGTGATTCTAAAATATAACTATTAGATATTACTGACTGAAAGCTTTAAGTTCTGACATTCTTTAAAGATTTATAAAAAATTAACATGAATGTAACTTTTTTAAAAAGTAGAATAAGAATAAAATAATATTAGTGGGGAATCAATTGGTAAACAATTATGTTAATTTATCTCAGAAACTGAAATATATTTAGATTCTTCAACTGTTTCAATATTTAAAGATTATAAAACGTATAATAAACCGTTCAAGGAATAGAGGCACAAGTAATCATACAAACTTGGTAGTTAGTCTAGTGTTTTAAAGTGTACATATACAATGTTTAGATAAATAGTATTTATTCAATGTTCAATACCTTTTGATAATTTGATTATTTACTTAGTTTTAAAAATGAATGTTAATTTATTATTTTATATTAAAAAAAGATAAAAACAGTAGAAATATTAACGATAAAGAAAACGAGCTAATTACCTCCCTTTAATTAAATTGAAGTGAATAAATTTGATTTTATTGATGCCAAACACAGTTTAATTTTTTAATTTAACTATTAT
Source organism: Anisus vortex (assembly GCA_949126835.1). Lineage (NCBI taxonomy): Eukaryota > Metazoa > Mollusca > Gastropoda > Planorbidae > Anisus > Anisus vortex. The sequence continues at coordinate 31,181,798 of OX421492.1, forward strand.
GTATTAACTTTTATTTTCTTTAAACAAATCCAGTATTAAGGTCTTTAATTCAAGGTGTAATTAGATGTAGACATTTTTTTTTACGCGAAGAAGTTCTAAATAAACTTATACGGCATTGTTTAAGTCAATTTAAGGAGTATTTTTAACAATAAAAATGAGACTAAATACATAATATAATGCTAGTATATAAAGCAAATTATGGACAGCACGTTCGACTGGCATACCGAAGGTCCAGGGCTCGAATTCGTTAAGACGGAGAAATTTACGTACATCTACAGTCCTGAACTTAAACATTTTGCGTACAATGTCGTAAATTTGATTAATTTCATGAATTTCGGCAAAGAAGAGCCATTACAATACAAAAATGCTGACTTACGTTGTTTTGACCTACATTGAAAAGAATCTCCTTGTTGGGACCCGGGGGGGGGGGAGATGACTTTCGCGTACTATTGAAAATCGTTCTGCGTGCCAAGCCGGCTTGCGTTCCTTGGGCTGATGACCCCTAGTATAGATGATAGAAGAGCATGTAAAAAATATAAACAAGAAGTCTGACTGGTTGGAAGTCCGGCAACTAAAACAAGAACTACAAAGAGATGATGCCTTCGTTATCTCCAAGGTACAAAACGGCATGAAACAGCAATACCGACACATACACCAAAACACGGTGAAATTAACATCTAGAGCAGAATAAAATGTGACTCATACTACAACCTTTCCAGGCAGACCGCCCCCCCCCCCTTCTTAAAAAAAAAAAGTCATGTTTAGACTTAGGCCTTGGACAGGGCACAACATACTTAGGCATCCAGGGCTAAGCACTGGAGCCAGTAAAATTGCCCAGTGTAAGTGCAGCAGAAAATGCAGAACATATTCTCCAAGCTTGCTTTTTTTTTTCTAAAGCCGCTAGTAACAAGTTCTAGCCTCAGAAGATTAATACTGACACAAATGAGACAGACCTGAAAACTTCAACTCAATTCATCATATCATAAATCACTACATTAAAATAATTGCACACAAAGAATGATACTAATAAAACAAACCATAACCATCCAGTGTTATCGAACCAAACTCTATTCAGTGTAATCAATGTTTTCAAGGCATAGTCCATCCAGTGTTATCCAAACAATATCCCTCCTTTCATAACAAACGAATATACATCCTTTGTTATAAAAGCTACCAGCATAAAAGTAAAATATTAAAAGTATCCCGTCGGACCAAACTGATCCCTAGGGCAGGTGAAGTAGCGTTCATCAGTTTCCGTGGCCACTGCATACTAGGGGCTTGTGTGGCCAGTACAATGCCATTACTTTACCCCAACAAAAGCCAGGTACCCATCAGAGCTGGGTAGACTCAGGGACACCCTCCAGACCAGGGAACATATCTTAGCCAGGATTCGAATCCAGGACCTTCGGTACGCCAGCCAAACGCGCTTCCACTCTGCCACCGTGCCCAATACAGTAATATAAAAAATAACATGCATCCACTGATGTTAAAATAACATCCATCCAGTGATGTTAAAATAACATCCATCCAGTGATGTTAATATAACATCCATCCAGTGATGTTAAAATAACATCCATCCAGTGATGTTCAAATAACATCCATCCAGTGATGTTAAAATAACATCCATCCAGTGATGTTAAAATAACATCCATCCAGTGATGTTCAAATAACATCCATCCAGTAATGTTAAAATAACATTCATCCAGTGATGTTAAAATAACATTCATCCAGTGATGTTAAAATAACATCCATCCAGTGATGTTAAAATAACATCCATCCAGTGATGTTAAAATAACATCCATCCAGTGATGTTAAAATAACATCCATCCAGTGATGTTAAAATAACATCCATCCAGTGATGTTAAAATAACATCCATCCAGTGATGTTAAAATAACATCCATCCAGTGATGTTGAAACAACATCCATTTAGTGATGTTAAAATAACATCCATCCAGTGATGTTAAAACAACATCCATCCAGTGATGTTAAAACAACATCCATCCAGTGATGTTAAAACAACATCCATCCAGTGATGTTAAAACAACATTTAACTAGTGATGTTAAAACGTTATTCATCCAATGATATCAAAAGAAGAGTACTGCCAGTACTGCCAAAACAAAATCCATGAAGTAATATAAAAACCTCTATCCCTAAAGTAATGTGGATCAAGATGACCCAACCAGGAATTTCTCATCAGAATGTTTTAATTGGAATTCAAGAGTGGTGTGGATTACATCAAGTTTGCATTTTTTTACTGACCATTCGGCAATCGGGGAGGTCAACAATTGACATAAATAATTATGTAGTCCAGGATGGTCTTTAAAGCAATTGGTAATGTATGCACACATGATAAGTATTGAAGTACATGAATGAATGTTAAAGTTTATTCGACATGTCATTATTATTTATTGCACATGAGATTAAAACTACAATTTAAAGAAAGCTGAAAAAGAAAGTAAACAAGAAAGGGAATTTGACCAACAAAACTAGTCAAATACCAAAATATACAAAAACTCTAGGTACGAAAAACTTACATTGAGTTAATTGGAAGTTATTTAAAGTTAATCAAGGTATGGAATAAATAGAATATTCCAATTAGCGATATATAATAAAACATTAGCAATAGAGCATCTGGAATTGTAGCCATTCATTATTTTAATGAGGCCTATAGCACTTAAATTTGAAATATGACCCAAATATTGTAGCTATAATATACATTATTTTTTTGCTTTATCACAAGTGGCGATCAAAATGTAATATGACAGCGGCATACAAGGGATTGTGGGACTAAAACGAAACAGGCCATTGTGCCTTGTTTATCACACATAAATATAGTTCTTTTCAACAGTTTTTTCGAAAGATCATAATACACTGTAGAAAAAACTATGCGGATATTGTAGTAGTTGTATAGCAAAACTATTAGGTCGGTTATCTCCTTTAATCACTGTTTGTTAAAATGTATAACAATTCTATAGAATATATAATAATAGGTAGCCAGAACTTACCGTTATTATAATTGTAAGGTATGCGTATATTGTTGTTGGCCGAAGCAAGACATAAAACGGAAATGCCAATAATATAAACAGAAAGTCCCCAGGCTAGAGACATTCTAATCTGCTGCATTTTGGACACAGTCCAGTTTGAAAAATAAAACGTAAATTGCAGAACAAAATAAATATCCGTGAAACTTGTAAAACGCCAACAGAACCAACTCTAGTCGAACAGAGTCTTTAGGAAATAAAACAACTAGCCTTTGAGTTGTATCAGTATTAAAGCTGTCTTTAATCAAGTAGCAACACCTGTGGTCGTTTCACGGTCAATTTTTTTCTTTTTCAATTATTGGACACAGGTTGTTTTCTTTTTTTCACTAGAAATTCAATGCGATGAAATAATACGTATTGATCACGAGACACATGTGTTGGCCAGTAAACAAACAAATACAGTTTCGTCCCTTCGTCAATACTGCCCACGTCTATGCACTGGCCAGACCCAACCATGCACTCCTCCACATATCTTAGTAATCTCCCCTTGCTCTCGCTGGCCCGTGTAGGATGTGACATGTAGAGTTACTCGCTGGAGAGAAGAACATGGGAGACTGTGATTTTCATACTTTCTTTATTCTTTTTTTCTTCTCTCTTTTGGAATTCATATATGTAGATCAGGATGTACATCGTGCGTAGTAAAGACATTCCAACTACCCCCCCCCCCCCTAACCACAAGTACCACTGTCAATACTTATACATAAATTTCCAACAAATAAACATCAATGAATAAATAGTGTTACTATTGATATAGATATACACTTAGATTTAAGATTTGAATATTATTATATAAGGTAAAGTGAAAACTTGGTAATATGTCTCAAAAACAAACATAAACTAAAAATATAATAAATAATGAAATATAAACAACAAACATATTAAATATAATGATAATGATCATCATTATTCTTTTTTATTTAAATTGAGATTTGTACATTTCTATAAAAAAATTGCAGAGTCGGATTCGAAGAGGGTACTTAAATAGTTCGTGGTACCGAAATTAAATTTTCTACATTCAAATGACTCAAGTAAGTAGGTCTTCAAATCACTGACTTTTGGAAGTCGCTTCTTAAAAAAATCACAATTAATAAGAAGTTGATCTTTAAATTAAAGCAGGACATTTTTCACAAGACGATTACACACAATAATTAATTGACTATATTTTACAAATATAACATTTTGTCGATGTAAAAACTGGATAAACACACTATTTCTTCTTATTAGTTATCATTTACAGGTTAACTATAAAAAAACACAATATTTTTCAATGCAAAGAAAGACAGAAATAATTTTGTTCAATGAAAAACAAAAATTTCAACTTATCGATTGCTATTGACCTTTTTGTTAGTTTATTTGTTGGTCTATTGGGACATTCTGTATGACACTCCCTCCTCTAGAAGATTGCCCATCACTTTCTACAACACAGTTTGGGGGGTTTAGGGATGTGAGGGGAATTTCTAATATATATTTTTTCCCAGTGAATGGACGTAGACGGTTTGGCGTGATTTCTTCCATGGGCGCCACCCAAGGGCATTAGACTTGTAGGGTGGAGTTGAGCACATTGTAGAACAGCAAAACACAATGAATCCTTATATATAATGGTGAGTTTTAAGTATTTTTTAAGGACACTGGTTGTTCCCATTTCCCACACGATGGGTTTTTATTTAAAATTATAACATAAATTAAAATTATAATATAGACATTTATTTGGAAAGTAGTTACTAGAAAATTCCTCGTGGCTTTGGCCTGGAAATCAAAGATTTAGTGAGGGCTTATGTACTCTGAACTGTGGTTTGATTATTGACTAGATTGTGATAAGCGTCTCGACACTTTCAAGATTTTTAGTATCAGTTACTTATTCCATGTCCGACTGCCACTCGGGTAGAAAATTTATTTGCATTTTTTTTTCAAAAGATGTAAGAAAAGCGATTTAATATTTTTACATCTCCCCCTTTTTTCAGAGTATTATTAAACAGTGGCGTAGCAACGACAGTGGATACAGTTGGCAAACTCTTCAATGAAATCCAACTTTTTTTCAATATTCTAAATTATTAATTTGGTAGATGGAAGAGGGGAGGGAGGACAATATTACCTTAAAAAACACCACAGAGTGAACATAATATTATAAATTATATCTGCATTCATATTTTATACCTTTAAAATTTTCAATTATATTGTCTATTTGTTTAATATAATACACAATCAAGTCCATTTTATGCAGTTCTATATTGTGATAACATTATCTCCCCATATAATTGATTTTGAAAATACTGCGTCATTGTTTTGACTAGCCGTCTACTGTTTCAATGCCGCGTTATTTTTTTAAACCCTAAATTTGTTTATTAATTTTATTTCATTTAGAAAAAGAGGACTTAAAAAATAAAAACATTTAATCAATCTAATTTACGTTGCAATCACATTGATAGAAAAGTTAGTTTTTAATTATCTTGAGATTTGAAATGATATTATACTGCACGTGTTCATAATTTGTCTGCTATTATCAATCTCTATACCTTGCACTATCATCTCCACATCTTACAATGTCTGACATGAGAATAGTATATTGTATTTCTAAGTTAAAATTGATGCGCTTTGTTTATATTAAATTTATATTAAAATTTTCTATTTAAAAAGGCTATAATCATGCATCCATTTGTCTATGACAAAGTCTAAATAATAAAAAACAAAACAACAAATAGCTGAACGGAATACCCATTTTTCCTATTAATTATACATTTTATTTTTACCAAATCATTCGATTTTGTTTTTGTTTTTATATTTTCATTCTAGTCTTGTAATAAAAGAATGTAGCCAGTGGTTAATTAAGACGATCTTTTTTATATTGGCGTTTGTGCTCTGTGATTGTTCTTGTATAATAAAATAAAAGCAGTCAGTGATTTCATATGCAGTATTTATATGGACTTATATCGTGATTGAATTAAATTAAAAGAAAGAAAGAAAGAGAGAGAGAGAGAGAGAGAGAGAGAGAGAGAGAGAGAGAGAGAGAGAGAGAGAGTGAGTGAGAGAGAGAGGGAGAGAGGGTGAGATAGGTTAAAAAAAGTGCAATTGAGTGAGAATGCGAGTGCACAAGAAAGATAGAGTTTGATAAAGAGATTTCGGAATTCATATGTAGATGAGAATGTACATCGTGTGTAATAAAGTCATTCCACTCTACACCCCCCAGACCTAAAAAAGAGGATGTAGTAGAAGAATAAATGAGGGAAAGAGAAAGATTTGATGGAAGTAGATATTCAAGCTAAAAGTATTTCTCGACTTATTCTAATTACTTTTTGACACGAACTAATGACTTTCAAGTAAAGAGAGATAATGTCCTGAGATCGTGTTCACTATCAAATTCCACATTGGATCCACTGACCATCTAGCTACATCCTTTACACCCACACCAAGAAATGACCATCATGGCTTCATCCGGACAGAAACAATGAATAGCCTGAGGTTTCTGAAGTACTTCTACGTATCATGTTGTGCATTGACAGAATTGTACTTTCCAGACTATATATCCTGATCATGTTTAAGTTTGTAAACTAGATACATATATAAAATTATATATTTTATTTATTTGTATCCTATCTTGTTGTTATATCAGAAAATGTATCATGTACGTAACAATAGGCACATACAAAATGACAATTTTCGCTTTATGAAAGGATTTTTTTTATGGCATGTGGAGTGGCATCGTGTTCTGCATGTAAACATATGCACAAACAAAAATAGATTTATTATACTTTTTTTTTGTTGATGGCGGCTCGGCATTGTGCTGACCACACGATTCCCCTAGTATGCCGCGCCCACAGAAACTGGTGCACGCTGCTTCACCGGCACTATGAATCAATTTGGTCTGACGGGATACTTTACTTTTTTTTTTAGCTTACAGTGAGGGGTTTGTAAATATACAGCAAGGAGAGAAATACAAAACTGAGCTGGCTTAGACACAGATTCGTAGCATTGCGGACGGGGAGATTTATTTCTTCATAACTATGATGGCAATCTTTATATTTTTTCGAAAAATCCAAAAAAAAACAAAACGTTTCGTACTTCTCAGCATCACACTTAACGATCACTCATCGTCGTTAAACGAGACTTCAGTTTCTCCACAGAACGTGACTATAAAATACAAAATATTCAACATTAGGTCTTTAACTAAGAGTTTGTTTTCTAAATAATAATACCAACAAAAAACAACAACAACAACGTGTATTAAAGAATCTTGTAATGAGTGAGATTTAGACCAGACATCACGTATTCCATGCGCCAAGAGAGACAAGCCCAAACAGAATACATGCTTAACTATGTCCCAGTCTAGATATTTGTTCCTAGTGACTCTAATGAACTAAACTTTGAAGAAGGTCAGACTGTTCTCAACTAGTACTTTAACTCCTTTAGAGGTTTTTAATTATTGTTTTAGTAATTTTTTAAAAAAATATGTTTTCCCAGATTCCCTAAATTGAAACAAATTGTGTTCTTCTTGTAATTAAATAAATTATTATTTTTAGACCAGATTCTTCACTTCAACCTAAGTTGCTTTAATAAATGCCAGAACATTCTATGTCACCTTGACTCCATTTCTTCATCTTTGCTCACTCTATCACTCTCTCTCTCTCTCTTTCTCTCTCTCTCTCTCTCTTTTTCTAATAAATCTCACTATCTTTATTTGTTGAAGCTATTTAGTTAAGAAGAAAGGAAGGAAAAAAGAACGACACATACCCATCTCCCACATTTTATCTCCAATTTTCTATTTTATTACTTAATTATGTTATAATAAAATATTTTTTTAATTGACCAGTAGACAAAGAGAAAAATTAAAAGCTTGATGAAATGATATGGATAGATAAAAAAATATAGACAGCAAACAGATGTATTTGATATAATTATAACTTTTTTAGTTAACTAGACAAAGACACTTTTACATAGACCCAGAGAGTTAGATAAATATACACGTTCATTTATTTGTGTCGAAACAATACACGATGGCATTGTGTGGCCATCTAGGTACCTGGCAAACCATTTTGAGTTTTAATCTTCAATTAGTGAAAGAAAAAACAACGACTCATTATATTATTCATGAGAAATGTATACAGTTAAAACATATTATTTGAACAAATAATTTTGCCCATTCAGGTCATACTAAGTCAGTTTAATAGGTCCTTAAGTCTTTGGTGAGAACACTTTTACACGAGGACAATACACATTTAGAATGAAGTAAAATGGTCCAACGTTTTTCAAATTACAATAGCCTTTTTCTTACCGTAGATTGGTACATAACAAAAATTTTCCAAAGTAGGTCAGGGATTTATTCCATAATGTCTAGGGCACAGTGACATATTAACACTGTACAATCATCACATTAAACTTTAAACTTTAAAAATAACTTAGTAAATGAAAGTAGTACAAATTTATGTAATTAAAATTGCTCATTCAAATAGTGTCAGAAATAAAGTAATCTATAAAGGCATATTCATTCACGAACACACGCTTCTTTCTCATTAAAACAGATATTCGATAATTCTACCTGCATTATGAGGCAATTACTAATACTGTTTTTATATGTATCCACCTGCACCCCCACCTCCTGTGGCTTATTCCTGCACAGTTAATGCAAGGTTATTGTTGTAAAATATTTATATATATATTTTTTCTAAAATTTACTTTGAAAGCTGGTTTGTCTGTAAAGCAATTAACAGTTAATTTTGCTTAATAACTAAATTTTAAGGAAAATGTATCATTATTTCGTTTAATAGAGACTCATTTAAAGTGGACTACGTTAAATAGTTAGTAGAGTCCTCTTAAGTAAAGCCGTTTATTTTAAACCAGTAGCCTAGATACTAATGTCTTACAAAATTAACGTACATGCGCTGAACTGCTGCCACAGACTCTATTTTAGGGAAAGAGGATAATAAATACATTTTAAAGAGTGATTAATTAATTTTTTGTAAAGAATACTCAAGTTCAGTACATAAACATATATTTGCTCATAATAATGTTCAGAAGGTAGACCTACATTTGTGCATAATATGTGCATAATATGTTGGACATTGCGTTTATGATAAGCAGTTTAAAAAAAGAGTTGATATGCACTGTATGATTCATTACTTTTAATACCGGCTTTGCTTATATTATGGTTTGTTCAAATTAAATGTATATATGTATGCATATTATACAAATTATACAAATAGCTAAATTATTATTGACAAGCGTTGCCCGTTGAAGGAATATCACTGTTGATGAGAATCGAAACCCATTGGTTAATTGGAAGAAAGGTTATCTTATTGCCTGATATTATTCTACTTTTGCGATCTCGCTTTCTCCGTGTGTCCTCTCTTGCTGAATGGTTAGCTTCCCGATTTGCCATGTGGGTGACCTGGGTTCTAATCTCCACTGAAAACTTTTTATTTTTCTGTAATAGCAATATAGTTTGGCTACTTTTAAAATTTCCATTAATATTACTCATGGGCGCCCGTAGGGATCCCCCTGGATCTTGCCCCCCTCCTCCGGGAATGATTGATAAAATTAAAAAAAAAAAAATTGACAAAAAAATATTTATTTAAACATTTAGAATTAATTATAACAACTGCGACGCCTTTCATTGTCATATCTATATCATTATCTTTGGGAATGCATATTCCCCCCCCCCCCATTACTCCATTCACGTTTCTCTAAACACTATGATGCGTGCATGAACCATTCCAATACGTAACTCTAGTATCTCCCTGGAGATAGCTAACTCGGACTAAATGTGTACCGTCGATAGCGCGTCCTAACTTTCGCCTGGAGTGGTGAACCTAGCCTGTGCTGCACTAACTATTTGGACCGTCGATTGCACATCCTAGCTTATGCTTGTAGATGTGTGTTTTAGCTTCTCCCTGGAGATGTGAGTTCTTGTGAGTTCTAGGCTTAGCCTTGAGTTGTGTATCATAGCCTGTGCTGCACAGGGAAAGTGGACACATACATGGGCGCCCGTAGAAAGGTCTCTTTAGAAAAACCGAACGATAGGTAACGATAAGTTTGAGCTCCGTGGGGGAGGGGCGCTCCCAAGCTCTTTCCGGGCTCAGCCACCCCACGACACGCTAAGGGGAACTGCAGTGAACGATCGCTGGGCTGCGGAAACCTTCCCTGTTACACATCACGCCACGCCTTCGGCCTTCGGCGTGTCGTGGGGTGGCTGGAGCCCGGACATAGATTGCTCAATCCTAAGCGTTACGCCCTGGACACAAGAACCGAAAGGCTCGTCCTGGTTTTTTAAAGATACTTTTTAATTCTATATTAAAATGTAGCGAACAGTTGTGTAGACTTGACTTGTTATTAATAATATTAAATTACCAATAATATACTATCTAACAGGGGAAGGTTTCCGCAGCCCTGCGATCGTTCACTGCGGTTCCCCTAAGAATCATTATCGTGGTGGCTCGCCAGTATACCTGTACTGTCACCCGGTAGCACAAATCCTATAGGCCTACTATAGGTACATACATCCAGGCACCGGGTGGTTCTCGAGACGGGATTGCAGCGTCCATTGCTTCCTCCCCTCCGAGATCAGTGGCCTCTCGGCAGTGTAATGTACCTCGGGCCCGCTGTGGGTGCTGTGCCCCATGCGTTCGCCCGCCAGTGTATTCTTAATGGGAATATAGCGGCGGTTTACACACTACGCCAGTCCTTTAGGCCACAATTCTTATGCATATGCCAGGGTCAGGTGGACCAGAAACAATTAAATATAACAAAAACTAAATACCGAAAGAAACATTCTCAACACAGTTTTATTAATACAATAAGCAAGAACAAAAATTAAATAACGAAAAAAATCGTTCTCACTTTAGTTTTTATTGTATTGAAATATTATTTTCTACATTTTTTTTTTTATTTACCTTTTTATTGTTTGGTATTGTGTTTTTTTTCTCTTTTAGATAGTATATTATTGTTAATTTAATAGGCTATTATTATAACAATTCAAGTCAACACAACTGTTCGCTACGTTTTAAGAAGCTTGACAGGAACAATTATTTGCATATGCCAGGGTCAGGGCGACCAGAAACAATTAAAAAGAACAAAAACTAAATACCGAAAAGAAACGTTCATTGTCTTTATTGTAATAGTCTCTTTTCTTTCTCTCTTAACAAAACACATTGTAGTCATTCGTTTCTCCGTCATTTTGACGGGCATAACCACTAGTATATATATAAACAAACATATAAACAAACTCACGGTGTTTAGTTAAACGACTTAGGTGCCTATAGCGAACAAACATATATCATATATATATATATATATATATATATATATATATATATACAAACATATAAACAAACTCACGGTAATTATATATATTGATAATGTAGACATGCAATACAAGGCTTGTGTAAAGGGGAATTAACTCTCTAAACAGTAACAGAAACAATCTAACTAAAGACTTAAAAGCTAACCCCGCGAGACGATACCGAGTCACAAAACGTACATTACCGGGTCGCAAGAATGAAATTAAAAAAGATAATCATCTAGGTCAGATTATCTTAATGTAGGCCAACTTACAACTGTCTGAAAACAGTGCATTTCGTCCCAGCGGACATTTTGTTATATTTGAACAGAGTTTTAGATACATCCCTTAACCTATATACGTCAATATTTATGATATATAAACAATTGTGAGTAAATTCATGTCTGTAATAAAATTAAATGTAAGCGATTAAAATGTTAAGAGTCATAAAGTATAATTACTTAAATAACAGTGACACACACAAAAAAAAAGAAGTTAAGGTTTAGTTAATTAAGTAATAAAGCCCCATGTTTTAGTTTAATTCTAGGTTTCATGAAATATTCAGAGCTATGGACCAGTAGATCCATAGCGATGCCCGGACGTTTACTGACGCTTATCGACTACATTCTTCTGTTTGTTTCTGCTTACTAAATACTGCAACGCCATGAAGTTTGCGATCAAAGGATTTTCAAGCGTTTAATTCGTTCTACTTGAAACTCAGATCTGATAATGAGGTCTATTGTTTGTTTGGAGTTTAGAAATGAACTCTTTAATTTGAACTCAAGAGCTTACTTTGATATTTAGTGAAGTGTAAAACTTCTTCTAATCCATATAATCTTTTAAGTTAGAAGTTTTCTTGGATAAACAAGACAACTACTTCTATATTTCTGTATTTAATACTCCATGAGAAATTCTATAAATAACTCAAGCTGATAAAGAGCCAACACAACAAACCACCAAGATTATGTCAAGGTCTCTTCTGCTGCTCTCCCATCAACGAATTGATGTATGTTTGATACAAATAGCGGGGATTGCGTCTCTTGAATATGCTACATTCAAGGGGACGCAACAGATGAAAGAGGAAATATGGATCGGAAAATAAGAATAAAAGATCTTATAAAAAGAGTTTTTTTAAACAGACGCTCATGTTGATTTGTTACAAAGCATTGATGATGCCAGAATCTTGGGTTTGTAAATAGTGTTTTCTGGACTTATATAATCTATAAAAATGTAGCTTTATTCTTTTCAACTGATGAATTCGTAAAGAGTTTCCATTGTTCTCCATACAAAACGCAAAGATTCCTTTTCTGAGCATGTGGGACCTTAGGTTTATTGAAGCATAGTTTACAATTTTTATGTGGTTGTTGTACAAAGGGATTATGTGGCATTTACTTCCTAAACAAATGTTAGGTAACCATCAGAGCTGGGTAGACTAAAGGTTAATCTCCAGTCCAGACCATTTTGTCTTATTATCTTTACATTTGTAAATTCAGTACACAACTTGTCATAATTTTCAGCATATTTGGAGCTATCAAAATCTGCTAGATCTGCTTTTCTGAGAGCAGATTAGGAAAATGAGTAAGTGTTGTTCCATTGAACTGGGTCTTAAAAAGTTGTAATTTATTTTCAAATGAAGAAATGTGCTCATGCATCTTGTTAACCAACTGATGTTTACCTTTTTACCACATTTAAATCTAACAGATGTTGTATGGTGTCAGTTAGAAAAGCAAGGTAATTTAACCAGTTATCATTGCTTAAAAAGCAACATCTTGTTACTTAAATTTAGCATAAACTCTTCAATTTCCTTTCTTAAGCTCCAAAATCTTTTCAAAGTTGCAGCTCTACTGAGCCAATGAACTGCAGTGAAATATAAAATATCAGGGTAATCTAAAAAAAAGACTTAAATTGCCAATGGCTCTAATGTAATTCACACACTGAACCACATCTTTCATGACATCATCGAAGCCAAGTACCTTTGTGCACCCATTTACTTGATGTATAATGCAGTGATTAACTACAACCCCTTCTGTACCAATGGTGTCCAAAAACTTCTTGGTGAATCCATTGGTTCTCCTTATTATTGAGGGTGCTCCATCATCAGCCTGAAAACTTGTTCACTCATGTCATGACCAGTGGTGCTTGAAGACATGCTGGCCTTGTCTAAAAAAAATTCAAGGACTTCAAAAAATTGTCACTAGCGCCTCGTAACTCATTTTCATTTGGTATGGTCAATTCAAAAACTTTAAAACTGGTTTCACGAATATGAAAAGAAATCAAAATTCGTTTGCAAAATAATAAAAACAAACACTTTAAGTTGGGGCCACACCAACTGGCCCGCGGGCTGCCTGTTGCACACCCCTGCTATAGATCAAATTGGTCGCGCAGGGTTACTTTTTACTTTATGTAACAAGCGTGTTGGAAAGTTTACAGTTATGCTTACAACGTGAAGTGCCACGCTTTGTCTGTATTGAGAAATACTGCAATATAATATATAACCCATTTAGAGAACATTAAAATAGAACTTTTTAAAACTGTAAAAGTTACTGAGTATATCTTGCTACTGATGGTCTTACGTTTAATGGATATTGATTACTAGTTCTTAATTTATATTCACATAGTATATACAATTAAAGTTGTTATATTGTAATACGTTTTAATGTTTAATTATAAATATTTTTTTAGTTACTTCAATTATAATAATCTGTAATAAAAAGACATACGAAAATATTAGATGCAGAAAAAACACATTACGTAGGAAACAAAGGAAAAATCACACTACATCTAATAGAAAATATAGGCAAAGAAGTAAACTTAGGAAAAAACTTTATGTAATTTTTCTGTATTTTTCCCATCAGGTAAAAACAGCAACAAAGAATGTTAAAAAAATGTTTTCTTAACACTAAATAATTTTCTTTCGTCCAATCCCCCGCAAGGTTGCTCAATTAACACATCTACAGGAATGTCTTAATGTTGATGTTGAGATATTTACTCTACACTAAAGTCATTTACTTGAACTGTGTTCTATGTCTTCATTAAAACTATACTGTCTGGTAGTAAGTGTTACTTTTAACAAAGGGAGATCACTAAGTAGAGTCTGTAAGAACATTGTAACATCGTTGTAATATGGAAATAAGAGAATTCGTTTTCTGTATTTAGTGACATTTTGACCATTTTAATTTAAGGTGAAAAAATAAAACTACCAATTGACTCATAATGGAGTGCAAGTTGAGTTATGATATCAGATCACTGATCTATACAAAAAACTATATCACAGAATCCCAAATCAATAGGCTTTCACGTGACTTTCACTTATCTATAAAATTATATTTCCTAAACACTGACCCGTAAATAAATTTCAAGTGACTTAGATTTCCTTTTTATCGTAAGGATTTGCTCTAATTACTGGTGGTTTATGCCTATAACTCGCTTACATGAATAAGTGAATAGTGTAAATAGTGTAAGCGATTCTGAATTGAATTTTCTCATACACATTTATTATGGAGGCCATATAAATTCTTTTTTTGATAGTTCAGTGTATCAGATGTAGCTTATAATTGTACACAAATAATATTTATGAAAGTTATGCTTTGCATTCGGGTTTGTAATGAGTATCAGAAAAAAATCACATTATCTAATATTTTTATAAAAATGATAAACGAAGAATACATTTTGTTTTTATGTATCAAATATTTATACTGAACTATTTTTTTATAAAGACAGATAAATTGTGAAAGGTGTTGGAATAACACTCTTCCTGGACGATTACCCCGTCTCTCCCTCTCTCTCTTACATTTACATTTATACGTGTAAATGTGTATGTAGCCAATAATACATTAGTAAAACTATATACACCAATCTTATTAAAATATATAAACTGTCATGCAGACTGTCATGCTATTGCTTAAAATGCCACGTCCTGGGGCTTACATCATCAAAAGTAGTAAACTAAATCACTAGGGACAGTTTAAAAAGTGTGTCACGACATTTCGAGTCATGTTAAACAGGAAGCTGTTGATCTTGAGCCCTGCAGGGGCTCCCGTTAACTGTATTTACTCGTGTCATCACAACCACATGGGACTTGCATAAACTCTGTCTTTAATACTCTAGCCATGGTGCTGAAATGATGAATGATGCAGAGAAGAAATTTACTTCTAATGGGAAAAGAAAAGAAAGAATTGAATTTTCTCCTCTAGATTCCTGCCGAGGGTTTAGAAATTTAAGGAAATTAAGAAAACTTAACTGTGTAGACTTTAGGATAATCAGAATGAAAAAAAACCTGTTTATAATGATTTTTTAAAAATAATATGCGTTCACTATTACCTCTTGCATGGTTCTCCCCATCACCTCACCCACACTTTATATTAATTGTCTTTCCCGACACCCTAACTTGCACTATTTGCCAAGCTTACCTTGCAATCGTAGATATGCCACTGATATTTATACATTTTTACTGCATACATTTTTTGCCATACAATTAGAAACTTTAACATTTTGAAACAGATCTATTTTATGCACTTAATTTTAATGTTTCACTTATTAGTAGTTAGCAAACATATATTGGTTTATTGATAAGAATAAACCTTTTTCTACTACTCTCCTGCCATGCACTATTTCCCACACCCTAACATAAACTGCACAATTCTTTCCTCCCTCCCCGCCCACTTGCACTGTGTTCACCTTGCTCCCACCCTTCCCCACCCTCCCCTTTTGTTAGTATTTTGTTCAGATCAGAGAGGGTAGGAGTGTAGGCCACGAAGTTGTCCAGCCAGTATAATCTATGATTAAAATTGTAGACTGTTGACGGGCGAGTGGGCGAGTGCGTGTGTGTCATACATAATCACGACTAATGTCCGTTTTTGATTGATTAAATTCATTATGAATAGTAACATTGTTGACGTTAACATAGCGTAACCCCCCTTCCCATGTCAATAATTGTTAAACTTTTCCACCACCTCCCCCTTATTTTGTTGAAATAATTAATGGACGACCCCTTAGAAATACACCATAATAATAATAATCTTAAAAATATCTTGATTGTTTCATTGACATAGACACATTCTTAAACATTTTGTCACTTCCTGACAGGGCAGAGGAATCGGTTGCCCGTAACTAATCTTCAATTAAAAAAACACTGAAAGGACACAACTAGATTGAAACTAAGGGTAAGGTTAAGACGTAATAATCCTATGTAAAAAAAATTCTGTAACATGTTTAAGAAACTGTTTGCCTGTTAGTTGTAAAACAAACGCACAAAAACAACTAGTAATAACGTAGAATAACAAAAACACCATTTATTTTATTAATGCATTTAAAGAAACTATATATTGGCATGTCCCACTCGTTTCCGACAAGAAAGAGACATGTTTATACAATCAAGATACTAAGAAATATCAGCATTTTAAAACTGATGCAGCTAAAGTTCATTTATGTTTTTTATTTTTCTGTTTGTTATATTGAAGACAACGACGCAACATGTCAACTTTCTGACATGGACCAACTATTCTCCAAGTTCACTTCGACCAAGAATGTCATGCATGATAAAAAGCAATTAACTGACTGAAGGGCTCGAGTTTGTTATTGTGTAATGGACCGTACTGGGTGAAGTGAAACATTATCAGCATTGGAAAAGATGAAAGTGCCTTCTCTAGTTTTGTCCTGTTGGACATCAATTAGATCTTCGGTCCGCTGGAATAACAGGAATTAACGTTTAGTTATTCTCTGTGTATAAGTTAGATGCGTGTGTAGTAAAGTTATATGCTGTCATTTGGTTCAATCAATAAATCAATCAGTTAATCAATTCATCTATCTATTCATCTAACTGTATGTCTGCCAGTCTATTTGTCTGTCTGATCTAATTTTAACGCTTTGCTTAATAATCACAAAAAGGCATCAATATTAACTTAAATCATAATGTTTATTATTAAAATATTATTTTATGGCTTGTTACTTTGTTAGATATTATAATTTAACATAATTTTATTGACATACTTTCTTTTATGAATATTAGTTTATAAATGTCTTTTTAATAAGCCTAATCAAGAAATCTTATAATATTTAAAGCGAAAAAGTACACCTTTTGCTATGCATACATTGATATAGATGGTTTACGATTGCCTATGTTCAATTTATCGTAAAAAACAGCAACTATGCATAAACCCCTTTTATAAAGAGTTTAAACTAGAAACAGACTGATGAAGTCATGTGTAAATCGATTCAGTCAGTGATCAATCACTCTCACCCTGTCCATTGGTAGTCCACACACTTACCGATTCTTTCAAAGACAAGACTATAGAAACTGTCCAGTTGAGAATTAGCCCACCACAAGTCTTGTTTGAGTGAATGGCCTATTTATTCGATCGCCAAGTGCCAGAGTATGTACAGCATCAATAGCTCACGGTGACTTTAGTCGTATTAAAGCTTTAATCCTAGTTGACTACGTTATATGATCTATTGCTTATAATGCTAGCTTCGATTGAACTAAGATTTGCGGACATTTAATGTATTATTATTACCTTAGTCACCGATTACATTTATTTTACAGTTTTATCATTATAATATCTTTATTTTTAATGTTGGCATTGTAAGAATGCTTAAAAAAATATTCCCAACCCGCTTAAAAACGAACAACTAAAAAGGTTTAGTGTATGCCAATCCCGAAAAGTGACCACAGCTTCTTCTTCTTCTTCTTTAGGTGCCAGGTCTGGAACAGACATCGGCGGTCATGACTCTCCATTCTTTCCTGTTGTTAGCTCTTTGGAGGAAGTTATTATTACTTATGTTGTTGTTCGTGGCCCATTCGTTCAGGCTTTCTACATATGTTAACCTTTGTCTTCATATGTCTCACTTACCAGATATTTTCCCACACAAAACCAGTATTTCAATACCATTTTTCCTATAGATGTGTCCTAGGAATTTCATCTGTATGTTCCTAATGGTTTTAATGAGTTCTCTTGATGTACATGTTGTTTTCAAAACTTCTGCATTAGATTTCTTTTCAGTCCATGATATTCTCATCATCCTTCTTACAAACCACATTTCTACTGCCTCCAATCTTTTCCTTGTTTTATTATCAATAGTCCAACATTCACACTTATATAAAAGAACAGATCAAACAAATCCCTGCAGTATATGCGCATTTTGGTACACAGCTAAAAGTATAAAAAAAAAAATAAAGCAGAAAAGACTCAGCAGTTTTATTTATGGAATAGGGGTAATACAGAACAAATATATAATGTAATTAAGATGTTGATGGAGTAGTGAAATGTAACCCATAAAGGCTTTAGCTTTTGAAAACAAAATCATCTCACATGACTTAGAGACGGTCTTACTTTTTAAAAATACATTTTTCATTTTTCATGTTGCCGAGGGTCCTTATGAAGGATATGGTTTATTGCAGGGTTTAGAGGATGCCTCTGAGTCTATCCAGCTTTTATATGTATCTGACATTAATAAACAAATTGTTTTAAAGTGGCCGGGCATGTGCTGGCCACACAATACCCTCGTAAGCAGTGGCAACGGAAACTTGTGAACGATGCGCCACAGGCCCTATAGATCAAATTGGTCTTAATGTGGATACTTTGAAAAGGTGGAGAGAGAGAGAGAGGGGGGGGGGGGAGGAGGACGAAGCACTGTGGACTAAACGAAGTCAAACTAGGGGAAATAAAAATGCTAAAAGAATATCAACGAAATATCTGATTAACTCCCATGAATACTAGCTATTGTATGTTCGATAATAGATCTGATTTCAAAGATAAAAAATATTTGTAACATGTTGCTATATACATTTCTAAGTAATCTAAAAAATATTATTATTTTAGATGATTGAAACTTGCTACTCATGCATAAAGTAAGACTAATTTAATTTTAAATCTCACAGTTTTCGTGAAATATTTCACTTTTTTTTATAACTATGTTCTTGTTTTGTGCAGTATTCTTTGTTTATAATGCGCAAACTAAATAATAAATAACAAGTAAACATTATTAGTATTTATCTAAAATAGAAATGCATTTTGGATGCAATTTCATTGTTAATACAAAAAATACTAGAATAACTTATACAATGAAAAAAAGCTTTAAGATAAATTCGTTTTCTATTTTTATTTAAAGCAATGAATTACCATTTTTTTTAACAAAATTACCATAAGATAATTACAAATTTATTTAGATTTGACAAACATAGATCAAGAGATTCTAGTATATCTAAGAAAAACTGAGAAAGCATTAAAAAATTTTTTATTTATTGTATAAAAAAGGTTATTACATGTTTTTCTACGGAAGATAACTGCTTTTCATTACAGCAGTTGGATAAACAAAATTATTTCCCTTTGTCCTTTTTGTTTCGTCTGTCTGAAACCAACATTCGATCTGCGATGCCCATTGACAAAAAAACAACAACAGAGATTTCTATCAGGTTTAATTCATTTAGTTTGTAACTACTTTTCAAAGTCTAACAATGCTATTTAGCCTACATCTTTTTATAAAATTAAGTACAGTTCCCAGTAGGAAGAACAAAGTTATCAACGATGCTTGCGATTCGAACAAGGGACGCAAACGTTTTTATTTAACGGATCACTCTCATCAGATATTTTTTTTGTCAACTTTTGTTTTTCTTATGATACCATTTGTTAAAATTGAGTAACAATTTCAATTATCGCTGCTTCAACATTTAATACAGAATTCTTAGTTAAAAATTAAAATGCGCTTTGCAGACTCTAGCTGAAGATCTCAGATTAAAAAAAAAAAACATACAAGACTCCTGCATTTTTACAAATATTTTGGAAAAGTTAAAAAAAGAGATATTAGTTGCTGGAACGATTCTTTACTGACCATATAGACCGATTCGTCTTATCTAGTGTTATATAAGTCTCTATGTTTCGCCCCAGAATCCAACCTAGAATAAGGTTCTTTATCTTTAATGATCCAGGCTTGACGTGAAATCATGGCAGTGTGCACTTCTGCCCGAGGCAGGCACAATGCTGCTTTAGTCTATAGGACATTGACCATGCTACAAACTACGTGATTCCGTTATTTCCAACTTACGCAGAAGCACTTGTACGCAACACCTTCTTGATGTTACCCCTTTTTGTTTTCCCGTAATTCGGCCACGTGGCCATTATCAGCCAAGGGTCCACATGGTCCGATTTTGTGTGCCCTTACTGTCAAACCAACAGTTAAAACGAGTGCAGGGCATGTCGTTCCACTATGGGTCAGCTCACCGATTTGACTCAGAGGAATCGTTAGTTTACAACCAAAGCCAGCTTTGTGGGCCATAGAAACAGTAGATAACCTTTGAACCAATACTTGTAGGGATTGCTTTACACTTTTTAGGGGGAGGGGGGGGGGGGCAGAACTGGGAAAATATGGAGACATTATTTACAAACGTATTTACAAAAATGGTTTTTGGACATAACCTTTACTGTCTTTGCTTCGCCAACCCACTTTTGATTCTTTAGATACACGTTTAATCACTGAAGTTAAGGTGTTGACAATGAAGGGGTTAAACTATACAAACATTTGAACTCACTCATCACTCAAGTTAAGGGGTGAGCTTTACATACATTTTAAATCACTTAAGTTAAGGGGTTAAACTACACATGTGAAAAAACAACATTAAAACCAAACAACCAACACATTTATTGCTGGACATGAATAAGAAGCCAATTATTGCGGTACAGCTGGAAGGGGTCATAAACATTATTGTGTCTATGGGTATAATGGTAAGTACTGCCAGTGTTTGACTTGGAAGGGGGAGTGTGCTTTGAGGAAAAGGCCATAAAAAGATAAGTATGCCTTAATTAAAGCTCATTTTCTTTTATTTGTTATTTACCAATCAAAGAAATGAAACTACTGTATAACATCGTCTACAGCAGAGACAAAGAGTAACTTTATGGAACTAAACAAGCTTTAGGCTACTCAATATTTTATTGAACTAAATTCCAACAGGTCATCCTTTTCATTCAGACAAGTCATATTTAAAAATCAATATTATGCCAATGAATACCTTAAACTCAAACTTATTTTTGGGTTTCGCCTTGTAAATATTTCTATTATCTTCATTATCGCATTTTCTATCTACCTTCTGTCCTCGATTTGACCCCACAGTCTGCGGTCCCATTATATAAAAATAAATCTTGCCCAGATGTTTCAATGACCTTTTCACCCAGATATATTGGTCTAAATTTTAAATGGAATAGCTTTCGAATTACATTTTTTGAACTCCCTTTGAGACAGAAAATAATGAGTGGGAGGGACAGGCGAGAAGCGTTATAGCCATGAATTTGGATTTCAACATATTTCTTTTGCCCGCCTTCCCGAGGTTGAATAATACAAATAAAAATATGTAATAGAGACTTGTTATACATTATTTTATTCATTGACTTTGTTGTGTAAACTTGGACTAAAAACAATATAAGCCTAAATGGAGTTACGCTTACGAATATCTAGCTTTGGGGGTGGGGGGGGGGGGGCGGAGCTGTACCACACCTGGAGCTATAGAAAGAATATTGAATCGATTGGAGCTGGAGCTAGCAAGCTGCGAATAGCGTATATATTACAGATAAAAAACGGCTTCACAACTATAATGACTTTATTGATTGCATACTGGAAACAGACTATAAGAAGAATATAACAGATTGTGGCTTTTTAAACTTGACCCGCCAGTGACCCACTTACCTTATCAGCCCCATTGATTTTTGTGGCCTTCCGCATCCCCCCTTCCCAGATTTTCCAACTTAGCATCGATATTCTACCCCCCCCCCCCCACACACACACATACACTCACTTTATCGCTAATAGTAAACGGTGTCTAAATAGGCGGTAAAAAGCTGAATCCATTAGTGAACCAAAAGAATTGATGACCAGTGGAGACGAAGCCATAAAGACGTACGTAGACTATTAGCTTGCAAGAGATCGTCTGTAAATGTCATACACACACTGGGCTTGTAGATACCAGGATCATTATCAGCTCTCTATCACAAGTGTGATATTTGACTGTACGAATGAGCTACTTGAAAGCATCCTTAATGGATACATCATTATCGCAGTGTCAAGAGTTGCTTTCATGTGAGCTTCTTGAACTTTTCAACTCTCGGTTGACCTTTTCAGGTCAATATCGTTTAGTCTTTGTCACCACATCTCTTTGAACCATTTCGCTTTTTTATATTATCAACCGCTTCTAGCATTTTAAATGTATTATATGTAGATTTATGTTTCGTTTCTATCTTTTCTCTTCTTGTTTTATAGTCTGTTTCATACTTACATATTGAAAACCTATTAACAAACGGTTTTATTTATAAAAGATACCTGTTGTTATATCTCAATAAATCGACCTATCTATCTATCATCTATCTATCTATCATCTATCTATCTATCATCTATCTATCATCTATCTATCTATCTATTTATCTATCTATCTATATATTTATCAATCTATCTATCTATCTAACATCTATCTATCATCTATCTATCTATCTATCTATCTATCTATCTATCTATCTATTTATCAATCTATCTATCTGTCTATGTAACATCTATCTATCATCTATCTATCTATCTATCTATCTATCTATCTATCATCTATCTATCATCTATCTATCTATCTATCTATCTATTTATCAATCTATCAATCTATCTATCTAACATCTATCTATCATCTATCTATCTATCTATCTATCTATCTATCTATCTATCTATCTATCTATTTATCAATCTATCTATCTATCTATCTAACATCTATCTATCTATCTATCTATCTATCTATCTATTTATCAATCTATCTATCTGTCTATCTAACATCTATCTATCGATTATCTATCTATCTATCTATCTATCTATCATCTATCTATCTATCTATCTATTTATCAATCTATCCATCTGTCTATCTAACATCTATCTATCTATCTATCTATCTATCTATTAATCAATCTATCTATCTGTCTATCTAACATCTATCTATCTATCATCTATCTATCATCTATCTATCTATCATCTATCTATCATCTATCTATCTATCATCTATCTATCTATCATCTATCTATCTATCTATCCATCTATCTATCTATCATCTATCTATCATCTATCTATCTATCATCTATCTATCTATCTATCTATCTATTTATCAATCTATCTATCTGTCTATCTAACATCTATCTATCTATCATCTATCTATCATCTATCTATCATCTATCTATCTATCATCTATCTATCTATCTATCTATCTATCTATTTATCAATCGATCTATCTGTCTATCTAACATCTATCTATCTATCATCTATCTATCTATCATCTATCTATCTATCTATCTATCTATCTATTTATCAATCTATCTATCTGTCTATCTAACATCTATCTATCTATCTATCTATTTATCTTTCTAGCTGTTTATCAATCAATCTACATCAATCTATCTATCTTTTTTTTCTATGCAAAAAATTATGATTTTCGTTTAGAACTTTTGTTGTGATATAAAAATATCGTGACAACAGGCCTAGTGTCTATAGGAAGTGGGCTTTAATTCATCTAAAAAAATGCCTTTGTATTAGAAAGACGAATTTTTTGTACAATATTTTTCATTCAGTTAAAAAAAAGACTATTATTATGCGTACCCTATATACGAAAATGTGTGTAAATTTCTATTTTTAATATATTACAAGCTTACTAATTTATGTATTAATTTGACTGTCTTTTTTGTTTTCAATGTGGCAAATAGAATAGAGTTTATTATTAATAAAAGTCTTCATCTTTACCCTCTCTTTTAACTTATATAATCAAACACAATTACCAAGCTTTAAACCTCAGAGCCTTCAGTTTGTACTACAACACGGTTATATCTAGACCACTCTGACCCTATATTGGGGCTTTAACATAAATGACAAACACAGGATCAGTAGATTGCTCCCGGGTCCATGAGTCGTAAAGTGGGTCCATGAAGTACATTACATGCACAACAAAAATGCGCCTAAAGCGGTATCTCTTAGTTCTAAAAAAAATAATTTAAATTCAGCCTTGATGCTGTAAGATATAATCATTTCCGCGGCCTTTAATATGCACAACAAACAATCAAAAATTACAATTCAAAATTTACAGCTAAAAAAACTAGCAAAAAAAAATTTTTTAAAAATTAATAATAAACCAACAAAGAAGAAACAAAAACAGAAACGTTTTACAAGATATCTACAAAGAAATATATAGCTTAGTCCAGAGACTTTTGTAAATTTAATCCATATTGGCACTCATGTTTTAATTTGAACATGTAATGTTTGCACCACGTGACTCTGCAGCCATTACAATGCTCTGCTCAGCCATGTGTAGAAAACATGCCTGGTTTATTTTTACGGCATGCATGGGAATAACTTGACAAAAGGTCGAACAGTAGAAAAAGAAAATAAATTTAAAAAAATAGGAAGAAATAATTTCTCCGGACAAAAGTTTCTTTCATTCTGTGGTCCGAGCGAAGCTCATAATAGTGCTGCTATTAATTAAAAGTCTGGCGACGTAATAAACATGGCGTCCAATTCAACCATTGAAAGCCAGGCTCTGGGTGAGTGAGGGAAAGGAAAGAAACCTACAATAAATGTGGCGAGATGCAGACGAGCAATCAATCAGTGCCATTGATTGGAGTATTGATTAGCGAGGTGCTGGGAAAAGGCGGAAGGGAAATAAAAGCTGGGAAAGCGGGGGGGGGAAGGTGTTGAAAGTCAATGTTAAGCGTCACATTTGTATTCCTAGTTAGTCTAACCCCTCCCCCTCAAACCACCTTTTCCGCCTTCAAGAAAAAATTATGGCCACAGTTTTATTAACGAATGAATGAAATTATATAATTCTAAGTAAAAATGCCAGGACTTTTGTTTAAAGATGCCCTTGAGTTTATGTCATATAAGTAGGGGAAATTTAAGACGTTCGGCTTTCTTTGCTGACCTAATAAACGGAAACTAGTGAATACAATGCACCTCAAAATGTCAATTTTTCTTTTCACCCTACTTTAATTTAAGTTAGAATTAATTTTCATTTAACATTGCAATAAATTGTAATTCTTTACTTTAATTGTTTAATTTACTTTATACAACTTTATCAGCCTGTCTCCTCACATGGGGCATATTTTAAAGACAATAGAATGTCAGGCACTCAAGCCGTGATAGATTTTTGTTAAAAAATTTGCCAGTTTCGTTATAAAATACAAGCTACATTGCCTGGCGTTGCCCGGGTGAAAAAAAACAGGACTGTATAAGGTGCAGATACAAATTTAAAAATTGTATAAACTACAATTTAAAAAAAGCTATAAATCTAATAACTAAATTACTTTTTTTTACTGAAGACTTTTAGGAAAGTAATTTAAAATAAATATTGTAATCGGGTAAAAAAAATAGGCAAGTATTATTTTTCAAATAAAATGCCGTAGATTTACAATGTCTTTTTTTTTTAAAAGTTTGAAAAAAAAATGTAGAAAAAAAAGGTATAGTCTAACTGGAGAATCGAACCCGGGTCGCCCGTATAGTAGTTCGCTACGTTAACCACTGAGCTAGCGAAGACACATGTCCGATGTGAAAAAATTATTAGACAGTATAATAATAGGCCTAGGCCTAAATAGGTCAGTGACACAAACTCACGTATGTTCAAATTGACCAATGGAGATCCGTGGGGACACAAACACGATCTTGATACATATATAGATTTTGTTCATAAGTCATAATGGTGTTAGGTTTGAGTTGATGATCCCTGCTAATTTAAAATTGGCCTCTTTCTCTGTGTGTGTTTGTGTGGTGTCTTGCTTTGTGCTTTCCAGTTGTGGGCCTGCTATGTGGTGCTAGATAAGGGCTTCATGACGGTGTAACTTATTCATCTCTATCTTTTGTGGTAGAATACCTCTTCCATTGATTGCTCTCATAAGGGTTCATTAATTCTACACAAAGTGCGAAGCAGAAAAACGTTACTAACAACTGGGCTGTTCTGGCATCAGGTCAGTATCAATCTGTTTTTACAAAGACATCGTTGATGTCAGCGAGTAACGATTATGGGCAATGTACCATGCGCTAACGTAGACAATTCTCGTGGAGCCTCTGTAGTGCCCTTTGACCATTAGACATGGTACTAACTTACACCTATTATGTTTATGTACTCCGAGAACGAGATTGGGTGGCTGGTGGGGGTTGAGAATCTAGAGAACGTCAGAATGACACGTCTTTTATTTCCTGGCTACTCGACGAGACCCCGACTTGGATTTACTCAAAGTAATAAAAGCAGATTCTGTCATCAAGACCAAACAAATATCTTAGAAGTTCTTTAATTCTAACTATAATACATTATCTACAATATTATCAGCAGGCTACCTTTGTATTGGCTCGACACACTCGTTACTCATATACCCCATATCGTGGGAAGGGCAGTTTTTTTTTTGCTGCTGATATAACACCCCAATAGTTCATCAAACAATTACGCAAGAGTCTTCTCAAGCGTAATTAACATTAGACACGATTCTGTTTTATGATATTTTCACATGTCTAGCTTATTATTGTAAAACAAACCAATCTGGAATCAAAAGAAGTCGGTGCTATAAGCCAGCTATTCAGAAACTCTGCACATTAAACTTTGTCTAAATAATAGCTCAAGAAGAACGACTCTTATTTCTCTGTTATTACATGTGCAGTCTTGCATGCCAAAATAATAAGCAGAGTTTAAGACACAGCCGCTATTGGAAACAAACGAGGCAAACATTGGATCTGTTTCTTTACACGTCATTTCAAGATTTGATCACACATACACACACACTATGGGTATTGATATTGTCTTTGTACATGACAAGGACCAAAGGAGCGATTTCTGTAGCTTTTATATTCGCTGTTTGTTCAATAGGGGCATTAACTCTTTCTAAACATTTCTGTTTGCATTGTTTTATTGATTCCAAGATAATTATATTGAGTTTGTGGTTGATAACTGTTAAAAAAATTATTGACAATTTATTGATTGAAAAAGATAACATTAGGATTTTAGAATTATGTTTAAACAAATCATAGTAACTATGACCAAAACAAAACAATAAAGTCGAAACGCTTAGATTAAAGCAAAGTTAACATGAACCTAGTGAATTGCAAATTCTTTTGAAGAAGCACTTATTTTCTTTTCTTTACTTTATTTGCAATAACTGATAGGTGTACAAGTAATAATATTTTTGATTCACATTTGTATATCAACTTTAAAAGTAACAAGACTTTTGTGTCCCACTCGGTCTTTTAATGACAATAAAAAAGATGAATAAACACCATAATTACATTGACGATATATTATGGTATTTCTACATTATAATGAATCGATTAAGGTACAAAGTGTTTAGAAATATTTAAGGAAAACATATTGATAGAAGAAAGAAAATGCCTATATTCAAACTGCACACTCGTGTAATGAACACCGCACACTGTATATCAAGTATCAGTCTGTGGCCGCTATTAAAGTGTCAATAGACTCTATCTTATCTTCACTAGCAGGTGACACATGGAAGAACACTTTATTTAAAACAAACTGAACTGTTAGAAGGAGCTTTTTTTTATTTGGACATGAAAAAAAAGATATACGTGACTCTACAGCAAATCGATTAAAAAGAATCTATATATTATAATAAATCGTACAATATATAATATGAAACGGACTTTTGTTACTATTCTTATATCACCTTAGCTCAGAGGTTCCCAACCCTGTGCCCGCGGGCGCCATGGCGCCCGCGGAACGATTCGTATGTGCCCGCCTCTCACTATTCGTCAGACAGAATTTTTTTCATAAACATTATTTTAAAATATGATTTATTTTTATTCATTTGTTAGAGTTTTAATTTTTTTTTTTACTGCCTAGGTTTATTAAATATGTTTGATACTTGTCCCAACTTGTCCTAGCGGCGAGCCAGACTGCACTGAAACGGCTAGTGCCATTTGCACATCACACCTTGTACACGCAGAAAACCCGAAGTGAACGAATGGAACGAACGCCACGAACTGATCCGATAAACGCCGAAGGCGCCAAATCACAAGGCACATATCTCTGATTGCTTCTACGATCATCGGCTCACTTCGGGTTTTCCGCGTGTACATGGAGTGATGCGCAAAAAGCATTCCCCGCCTGGAACCGCATTGTTGTCATTGTGATTGCTGCCCTGTTCGGGTCGCGACAGTTAGATAAGAGACATGTTCGTCAGACGAAACACGAATTAGGAGTTTTCTATAAAAAAATAATTAACAGGCTAAAAGCGAGGTGCGTTATTTATTGTATTTTAAAAGCGATGATCTATTAATAAACTATTATTATTGAGGAGGAATCATATTGTTTCGTTAATTTGAAAAATAAATGCGTTTGTTTGTTGTGTGGTAGTAGCATTGCAGTGCCGAAAAAATATAACGTTGAACGACACTTTCAGACAAATCATGGCACTTTTAATGTGAATTATCCTCTTAAATCTGAAGTAAGAAAGAAAAAAATTTGTAATCTAAAATCAAGTCTAACAGCACAACAGACTGTTTTCACTAGACATGTGGAAAATTCTAAAAAGGCCACCATTGCTTCTTTCAAAATATCTCACATGCTCGCAAAAAAGAAGAAACCTTTCATTGATGGTGAGTTGTTAAAGTAACTATTTTTGACTGGTGGCGATTGTTTGTTTGATGGATTATCTAACAAACGTGAGATTGTCTCAGCAATACAAGACTTACAGTTGTCAAATAACACAGTCACAAGAAGAATACATGCAATTTCAACAGACATACAAACTCAGTTAAAAACTGACTTGGAAATATGTGACTGGTTCTCGCTACAATTTGACGAGTCAACAGATATATCAGACACCGCACCTTTAGCAGTTATGGTGAGAATGGTGTTTAGTAACTTCACAGTAAAAGAGGATATGTTACAAATATTACCTATGAAAGGACAGACAAGGGGATGAGGATATTTATAATACATTCAAAACATACGCCAAGTCAATAAATATGCCTTTGCACAAGCTGTCTGCAATAACCACCGATGGGGCGCCAGCAATGATGGGTAAAAACAAAGGATTTATTGCCCTCTGCATGAAGGATGATTCATTTTCAAACTTCATGTCCTACCATTGTATTATCCACCAGGAAGCTCTGTGTTGTAAAATTTTGCCATTTGAACACGTCATGAAAATAGTTACAAAAATAATCAATTCTATTCGAGCAGCTCCTTTGCAACACCGACTTTTCAAGGCCCTGTTAGAAGATACTGAAGATAAAGAACATGATCTTATTCTGCATACTGAAGTACGTTGGCTCAGTAAAGTAAAGGTTCTTACAAGATTTGTGAGTTTAATTGAAGAAATAAAAACATTTATAAACGATAGAAAGGAAAATTATGATGAACTAGCTGACTCTGGCTGGTTGATTGATTTGGGATTTCTCACAGACATCATGGAAACATTGAATTCTTTAAATTTGGAGATGCAGGGTAAAGACAAAAGCATAGCTGAAATGATAAGCTCTGTAAAGTCATTTAAAGCTAAATTGGATTTGTTGATATCACATCTGCAGATCAATTCTCTCGTGCATTTCCCACATATGAAGAAAATGCTAGGGGACAATGAATTAAATGGGACATTATTTATTAAGCATCTTCAAGAGTTAAAAAAAAAGAGTTTGAAGAGAGATTTTTGCAGTTTAAACATATTGAGCCAATAGTTTCCTTCTGTATCAATCCTTTTACTTGCCAAATAGATGTTATGGAAATAGCCGCATGTATTGCAGATTTTGTTCAAGGTAAGACAGAAGAACTAGAGTTAGAAATTTTGGACCTTAAGAATGATATTTTGCTAAAATCCTTAATGTCAGAGGACTTTTGGAATACAGTGGATAGAGAAAAGTTCCCATTGTTGAATAAAGCGGCATATAAAATTGAATCATTTTTCGGTTCGACATATTTATGCGAATCATTGTTTTCAAACATGAACTTAATAAAATCAAGATATAGATCTCGACTCACCGATGAGCATCTTTATGATTGTCTGGTAACAGGATTATCGTCATACGCTCCTAATTATGAAGCTCTGGCCAATGAAATGCAATGCCAAAGATCACATTACATTGACTTTATTATATTTTTTAATTAAATGTTTTCTTTGTATTTGTGTGTTTTGTTTACTTTCTTTACGTTTTGTAAATACATTTCTCTGTGTGTATGCAATTTGAAAAAAATGCCAAATAATTTTGAAACATTTTTGTTTATTATTTATTAATACATTATGACTATAAGAAAATAAGAAAATAAATTATGGGAAAATGACAAGTTATGGAAGGAGTTTGTCGATTTAAAATAGGTGGTGCCCGCCACCCTACCGATATTTTAGAATGTGCTCTAGAGTAAAAAAAGGTTGGGAACCCCTGCCTTAGCTCATTCTCTTTGCACCATCAACTTGATTTCTAGATTCAAATATTATCTTTAAATCACCGAGTTAAAAATACAACAACATGTATAAACTTAGGAACATAAAACAACATTTAGTATGATTTAGAAGTCAGTACGTTTACATAGACGTAATGATATTGCTAAAGAGAGATGGAAGAGATAAGAATGGAGATTAAAAAAGAAGGTATAGAGAGAGAAAAAGAGAGAAGGAGCATGAGAAAGAGAGTAATGAAATAATGAAAAAAAGAGTGAAAGAGAGAGAGAGCGTAACAAAACAAAACAAAGGACGAGAAAAAAAAATCATATAGCTGACAAGAAAGAAAGAGAGGAATGTAGAGTTATAGAAAGAGATAGTGAGAGAGAAATAGAATCGAGAATAAGAGGACATAACTGATAGGGAAAGGGGATTAAAGGAAAAAATAAAAAATGACAGTGACAATAAAAAAAAACACTTAGAGAATGAAAGGGAAAAAGCATGATAGAAAATGAAATATATATGTGTGTGTGAGAGAGAGAGAGAAAGAGAGGGCTACATAGAGAGAGAGAGAGAAAGAGAGGGCGAGATAGAGAGAGAAAGAAGGGAGAGAGAGAGAATGAGAAATACAGAGAGACAGAGACAAAGAAAAATAGTTATTGTGCGAAAGTTGATTAACAAAAAAGAAAAAAAAAGATACATTGACACTAATGTTTTCAAAATGAAACTAAACATATTGTAATAAACGAGACACCTTAATTCAAATGACACTCAATTATTTCACAGCTTAAAGCAATCAAAAAGCTTCATGACATATGAATGTCACACATTTGACACTTTTCAAGCAATCTATTGCTTTGCCTGATATAAGGTTCAATGTATGTAACTATGTTTGTACGCATCTACGAATGTACGTAGGTTATGTACGATTGTAACTATGTACAAATGTAAGAATGTACACATGGATGTACCTATGTAAATATAAGGTTTTACGAATGTGATTATGTATGTTCGAATGTACGTATTCACATATGTAGGAACGTAAGTACGTATGTACGCATATTATTGTTAAATGTACGTATATACGGAGGTAAGATTGTACGTATGTACATATGTAAGAATGTAGGCCTACCTATGTCTGTAGTAAAGTAAGTAAAGTACCCTTCGGACCGAAGTGATCATAGGGCTGGTGAAGCAGCGTTCACCAGTTTCTGTGGCCACGGCATACTAGGGGGTGTGTTGCCAGCACAATGCCCAGCCGCCTTTACTTTACCCCAACTAATGTCAGGTACCCATCAGAGCTGGGTTGACTCAGGGACACCCTCAAGTCCTGGGAAAAGATCCTGGCGACACCAGGATTCGAACCCAGGACCTTCGGATTGCCAGTCGAACGCACTACCGCTCGACTACCCTGCCCCTACCTATGTGTGTACCTATGTATAAATCTGGCCATCCAATATGTGAGAACAAATGCATATCAGTACTCTTTTCTTCGCGATTTGCATCCTAGCATAGAATGGGTTACCTGAACAAACCAGGAAAACCAGTAACTTAATATCATTTAATACAAGAATAAAAATGCAAGACTAGACTCTGACCACGGAAGAGCGTAGGACGCAATAATCTTATTTAGAAAAAGAGGCACTTTAATATATAAAATAATATGTTTATATGTACGTTTTACGCTTGTGCGTATTTACATATGAACGAATGTACGATTATACGTATTTATTTATTTGTTCATTTATTAGATATAAAAATAAAATATACATTAACAGCAGTATTTCTTCTGCTTTAAATTCGGAGGTAACAGAATCACAGAATCGATACGCCCACGGAAACCAGACACAAAAATTACGGCCCCTTGTAAGTCAGCCGGCAGGTAAAGACGGCCCAATAAAGAGGTTACAGTCAGAAGCGATTACGTAGTTGTTAGGGGTGGATGGGTGGGTATCGATCTGTTAATATCGTCTCGATAGTTTACTGATTTCTCTATCGATATTTTGCTTTGAATGCTGTAGTGATTGGTCGATGGAATCATAACAGTCGGTCAAACAGTGGAGTTTTTTTCATATCCATCATATTATAGAAGTTATGAGTTGTACTCGAATATAGGACTTTTATTAGAGGTGGGAACCATTTTTTACAAAAACTTCTTTTCTTAATTTTTTAACTGTTTTAGCTTGTAACTTAACTTCTAACTGTAGACGTTAAAAAGAAATTAACATATTTTTGTGCTAAGATAATGTTTTAATTGAACTTTATCTTTTATTTACGAATGAAGTCTTTTACGTTCTTTAGAAACCATTTTTATAGTTTATCAAGATTTGAGTAGGCCCAGATCTATGAATTGTTTGGTAGTTTAAAATATTTTCTGTATTGTCTTTAGTATGTAATGTATGTATTGTAAGAGGTATGTATATTATATATTAAAACTATTTTCAAACCTAGCAGTTATCCGTTACGTTTAAAATAAATACAACTAGTATTCATGTGATCATGTTTGAATATATGGCCTAAGATAATAATTAAAGGATTAGGCTATAAAAAGTGTTTATTGTGTTTAATAGTTTCCGTCAAGATTTACGACTGTGTGTATAAAAATGGAGGTAGATTACTTTAAAATAAATAGAACTTTGGCCCACCAATAATTAGACCAACGATCCCTGTAGAGTCAGCCGTTTTGGTATTGAAAACCTAGAGATAGAAACTTTCACGTTTTGATTAAGAATCTGATACTATACAGACCTTCTGTGCAAATACAACATTAAAGCTAATAATTCACAAACATGTGGGGAGATTCATTGTCAATATTACGTTTTTATGTGTGTAAACACCGAAAAGATTTAAAAAGTAGCTTTTTGATAAAGTTTGGGAAATCACAAACCATTAAACTACTAATAGTATAACCACTAGTAAATTTTCTAGCAATTTTAAAAACTTTGCATTTAAGGTAGAAGTAATATAAGTACAAATATTTGAAAAAAAACATAAACATTGTACAGCTTGTAACTAGTAACTAATTCTTACTACTGATATTGTATCAGTAACTAAGATTATATGACAATTTTGATTTATACGTGTATATTTTTTTAAATTAAAAAGTCTACCTCTTCCTCTTGAAATGAGGTAGCCTACATGAAATGTGTATTCTCTGAATTATAAAGTATTTTGACTATTTATTTTACTTATAAATCTAACAAAACAACTACATACAAACAACACCATCAATTTAAAGCTTCCAGAATTATCGAATCAGAACATTTAAATAACATATAAATATTTAGAAATATTGTTAAAATATAAAGAACGTTTGAAATGTAAAATTGAAGAGTAAATAAATATAGACTATAGACCTAACAATTTTGTCATTCTTGAAATAAATTCAGTACTTTTCCTGAGAGACTCATTAAACCATGACAAGCTATCGCTAAGTTCTCCTGTGTGACAGTAAACCTACGAGTCCACAATGATGAACATTAAATCTCAATTGCTTTTAAAGTTTGTGTGTGTTGTTCTTTTGTTATAAGGGGGTTGTTAGGCTGTGCTGATCATAAGACTGTTCATTATGTACACCACATTGTCGCTGTTGACTTATTTTTTATAGGTGCCATTAATTTGTTTTAGGCAGGCGCCTTTTTTATTGTGTTTACATTAGCCAAAAGACTAGATACGGGAATTTCAATCAATAGTTTTATAGTGTTTTGTTTGTAGATTATATGTTAGGCTTTTAACACTCCTTGTATACCATTGGAAGTTTCACATCGTTATAACAAAACGAAGAGAGAAGCTTGATAGTGTGTGATAACATGATCTATCTATCTATCTAGCTATCTATTTATCTTTTTATCTATCTATCTATTTATCTATCTATCTATTTATCTATTTATTTGTCTATTTATCTATCTATCTACCGTAGATCAATAAATAAACCAATCAATTCAGTAGTAAAACTAATTATCTATCCCTATCACACATCTTTGTGAAAAAATCTAATTTTCTATCTTTTTGTACCTTCAATCAATCACTTAAAGAATTAATTAATCAATCTATCTACCATCATTTAAACAATAAAAGAAAAATCAATCAATCAAACTACTATCTACCTATATATATCTACCACCAATCAATGTATCAATCGAACGATCAATCAATCTATCTATCTACCATCAATCAATAAATGAACCAACCAGTAGCCTAAATCAATAAAACTAAATATCTATCTTTTTATAGTTACCGTTAGTAAATAAATAAAACTTTTCCAAGTCTACCATCAATCAATCAAACTTACTATCTGTCTCTATACATCTACCATCAATCAACCAAGCAACAAAACAAGCTATCG
The DNA here is from genome assembly GCA_949126835.1 of Anisus vortex. Classification (NCBI taxonomy): domain Eukaryota; kingdom Metazoa; phylum Mollusca; class Gastropoda; family Planorbidae; genus Anisus; species Anisus vortex. The sequence goes on from OX421492.1 coordinate 31,216,825, forward strand.
GTATCTACAGGCCTATTTAATCAAACAATCAATGAAACTATATAACCATCACATTTACCAATCCATCTATCCAGGCTATTCATCTCAATCTCTCATTTTTATAAATTCCTTGATTTATTATTTAATTGTGTAGCTCGAGGATTAATAAATATAATTCCGTACTACAGAAGAATGGATTTTTTTAAAAATTTTCCGTTTTCTATATTTGTTTAGAAAAATGCTATAGTTAGTCTGTAGAAACACTAAAGTTGGGCTGTGTGTCCGTAAAGGCTGTCATGTTTCTTTCTGTTTATTATAATGACATACCATTTTTGTCTTGGTCAACATATATGAATCAAGAAATCAGAGTATTGCTAATTTCTTAAACGTTTCGTAACTCTTACCAATTGATAAGTCAATCAATAGCCTATGATATTTATAACAAATATTTCAAATGTAGGTCGCCTTAGTTATTCTCTCTTTAACTTCTTTTTTTTTCTTTAGTTTTAACTCTGAATGGTTGAATTTAATCATGAAATATAAAGTTTCAAATTTTTGAAATGTATAGTTCCTTTGAAGAATGGATTAGAGCTCGAATAAGTTAATATAATATATTGAAGTAATGTATTAGTACATACATTAGGCAAATACCAACGCCTCCTTCTCAAACACGTATAAGCATTCATCGATTGTATTTAATACACAAGGTAGTATAATAGAACTATTCTGTTTTATACACTACTCAGAAAACTTACACAATACACAGGGGAGATAAATCATGTCTTTGAACTATGTTTGAAAAGATTGCCCTTGGTATGGCGTATTGAAAATCTCTACGTTACTTATTCACTAGGGAAAATGTAGTGAAAGAATAGGGTAGATTATTTTATTCAAGTTTTGACGCGTGCCTAAAGCTGTATTGACCTTAAGGGTTAAATAACGCTTAGGTGAAACCCTTATCATGTCTGGTTATAAGTAAAGACTCTTTTTTATTGCCGGTCTTGTCTTTTGATAGTGTGTTTATACTAAGGTCTTACACAATATTCTTTAAAAAAAAATAATAAATGTACATTTTTGCCAATGATGATAATCCTTGTACCCATTCTTGTCTAAAAATAATGTGACTGAGTTAAAAAAAAACAATAATAAAACACGTCTTATTATTCCTAACATTCTCCCCCCCCCCAACCCCATTGTTTTCCTTCGAAAATAAAACAAAAACAACCACTTAAGATCATCGAATTAGAAATGTTAAAGTCACAATAAAACCAGCTTTCTATCAAAATGTATGGCGGCGATTAACATAAATATGTTCTTTAAAAAGTTTCGCAATTTGTTTGGAAACAATCTATATAGATCGATGTAAAGTAAACTGTGTGTTAAAAGTCTGATTCCCAGTGGTTAATTAAAAGACACGTGACAAAATAGTCTTTTGTTTTTGCTATTGGCTTCCAAAATGCGTCCTCCCTAGCAGAGTGGTTAAAGTGCCCGGCAAACATACATTTTTTAAAAAATAATCTAAATAAAAAATTCCTTGCCTATATTTCCTGATTAAAATTTGTTATTTTAAATTGAGGATAACAAAATGTATGTTATCTATATTTAGCCTTTATATTTTAAAAAGAAAATAAATTTCATTTGTTCTTCTATGCATATATTATTAATTATTACCCAGGGCAACAGCGGGCAATTTGGGAAGTTAGGCCTAATAATAAATAAACAGGAAGCGTTTGTAAAGAAAATCTTACTTTAACAAAGAACTGATTCTGCTAATTAGAACTGCCACTACTTATTTATCAAATATCTATTAATCTATCACAATTCAAGTAGGCCTACTTCTTTTACATGACATCATAATATTTATAAACTTAAGAGATTTAAATATGTTAAAAATAATGTGCTTAAAGAATGACTCTAAAAACATTTCATGTTAGACAGTGAAAAGTCAATAGGGACCTGCTACTTAATACAAATAAATCCTTTTTAAATCGTGTAGAAACTATAAAAAGAAAGAGATAAAATCATATCAGTCCTGGCTTAATAAGGTATACAAACGAAATGCATGTGAAAAATAACACAAATATAATCACTAAATTAGAATTGATTACTTTGCATGAAAAAAAAATATGTGGGGTGGTTGAATTTTTTTTCTCGTTCCGTAGAAATCGATTTTTTTGTCGGTGATTTGTGATAAGAAATAAGGGGTGTAACTCGTTTTACTTTAGAGTGCTATTACAGTAGTCCATGGGCTTTACTATTAAGAGTGTTAACATAGAAAGGTAAGTTAATTACTGTTGGAACGCAAAATTATTTAAACCCAAAACAAAATAATTAATAAATATTAATGTATAACGAGTATTTTGATTTTTGAAGGTAATCAAGGGAAGTAACAGATTGTCATTTTTTTCATTGTACTCATTAATTTAGAAAAAGTTTCTAATGAACATTCTTTTTGATTCGATTAGATAGCCTAGTATTCCAATATCTATAAAAAAAAATATTTGTCAATGGGTTATGTCAGTTAATTTTTTTTCTGAATTTTAACATGTTTTTGTTTAAATATTTAATGTATCTTAGAACTTATTTTGTTAAAACTAATTATACAGTAAAGTTAGGTATTAATTTCGAAAATGTTGATACATAGAGCTAGTGAAGAATTACATTTAAGCAAAAACATCACATACGCGAAGTTGTTATACGTGTGATCTCGCAGATTATTATTATATATATATATATATATATATATATATATATATATATAACATTTTGTTGAATATAAAATATTATTACCTATTAAATTTTGAGCTTCTCTTGACTTTCTAATCCGATCAATAAAACCTTTTTTTCTGAAAGTTTTTCTTACCACGAAAACAAATAAAACTACTACTTGGAAAATATAGATCTAATCATGATAATATGTTTTGAAGATTAAATTGTGTTTACTTTTATGGATCAATGTAACATGTTATCTACATCCTTTTTAACTTCATGTGGATTCAAATTCTTCGCGAATCTGATTGGTCGTCTACGTAAAAAAAAAAGCATTAACAAATATCCATAAAACTACATACATATGACAGCTTTTTAAAGTAAACACTATACTCTAGATTATTCGGTAGCAATATACGTAAGGATAGGGGTGGAAGTAATGTTTAGAGCATATAAGGATTGATAACAACATTTAAATTAGATTTATCTGTAAAATAATATTAGTTATGACTGCACAGAGAGAAAACTAGGCCATGTTTCCCTTTTTGTATTTCTACATATGCTTTTTTAGATTGCACTTTATATGTGATACATATACAGGAAGTTGCAAAAGTATGTATACAGTGATAAGAAAAGGAAAAACAAACGTATACATTATTCACAGCATTTATTATACAAACAAACGAATGTTGCATAAACATGTAATAAGAAGCAGGTGTAAAAAGAAACACATGTAATAAGAAACCCTAATCCCTTAGGTACTCGAATACCTTGCCGTCAGCGTTCACATACTTTTTTTCTCGAGAAGAACACTCATGCACACCCTAGAACAGGGGTCGTCAACCTTTTGCTAGTAGTGTGCCAAAGTATGATTTCAATCTCATTCAGAGTGCCAACAGCCTAAAAGTCATCCTTTTCTACCACTCAATTTATTGTAGGAGAGACTTGAATTGCCTTTTTAGGGCACTTCCGCGTGCCATTGGAAATCGTTGTGCGTGCCAAGTCAGGCACGCGCGCCATAGGTTGCCGATGCCTGCCCCAGAACAAATGTCGTCATCAGCATCAGTGGTCGACCACTTCTAGGTGCGTTGTGGATCCTCCCAGTCCGTTCAAATTTGTCACACGAGCCTTGTTTGGGGAGGTGTTGCAAAGATTTTGATACACTGTTCTCTTACACGTTGACTATTTTCTATCTTCCAGTATTGTTTTAATATACATTTGCGCTGTTTGTCCGTCAAATTACCGGCCATGGTTAAATTGCCAATTGAAAAAAAAACGTAAATAAACAAACGGAAAACTTCCGAGATCTCGAACCAAAAGAGAAAGTAGCCTTAACTATATAAATTATCACGGACGCTTTCGGCCGCAAAGCCGGTAAAGGATTAAGAAAAGTCGTTTTTACTTCATTATAATAGGTCACTAATTTCACTGATGTGACACTACTGTATACCTACTTTTTGCACCCTCCCTGTATTTCTCCGTGAGGCGCACATAAAAAAATAGTAAATATTTAGTGACTGTGCCAATAATTAGAATATGGATAAACAGACAAATAAAAAGAGTTAAGAATGAATAATTTACTTGAATCGGCGTTGCGTTAGTTTTGTAAATCTAGCATAGTGCTTTTCAAAGAGGTGTTTCGTTGTCCGGTTCGCTAAGGGTGTCAATAATTCATTAACCATTGTAGACATCCGTCTTATATAGCTTATTGGAATGAGCTTCATTGAAGTTTTTTTTATAATACTAAATGATTAATTGCACGAGTGCACATATATTCAAATAAAATGTAAGACGTATTTAGTATTTAACCTTTAGAAGAACTAAACAGCTTGTGGATCTAGCCATTACTGTAAAAAACATATAAGAACACTTTAGGCACACTCAGGATTTATCCTATAGGGTATATCATACGGAATTTCCGTTGGGTCATTTAAGAGTCGGCATTACTTCGTAAACATGTCCTTGGGCCTTATTGTGAAATTACCAGAACTATAGATTTAGTCGTCCTGACCACAAGCTTGGCGAGACGAGGTAATTTGGACCCGTTGCTCCCTCCGAGCCCGCGCAATGATCCCCGTCCCTCATTCGCACGTCGTTGGACTCTTAATGCCAGCGTGTCTTTGGTTTACACACCATCGACATGTGATTGTGAACTCATTTGAACGATGAGTCGCCAGCTTGATATCAGCATTTAAAGTTATGTTTTGTGACCTATCGGTACGTCTCCTCCCAGGTGAGGCTGTTTTTGAACTAATAAAAGCCCTCTTTCACCGTAAGACAGTGAGCTCGGAAACTAATAGACAAGCATATGACTACTGACAGGATCAAACGACATTCTTCCTATCGCCAAACAAGAAATGTCCGCACAACTCCAGCTTTGATACTTGCACGATCTACCAGTTTGGGAACGGAGTCTCCGTTCTGATTAGAGCTGACCCAGTGATCTCCTACTTCGACCACACGTTCTGCATGGGGGCATCCGAGAACAGTATTAACGCGAACTGGATGACCCTCGTCTCGATATACATCGATTTTATTTGCTACCATTGTTAGGCAATCTCTCCCATTGCAAGGGTTTTTGTGTGACTAGGCCATCTTTACATAAAGCAGGTACGCTAAGTACCAACTCCACACCTCGAACAAGTTTCGTTTTCTCGACTAAGCCTACATACAAATTAACTCATCTAGATCCACTCCTCTCCTAACCTGTTTAATATTTATTTTTAACCATAGTTTTTGTTAACTTTAATAATATATGTTTGATTTTTTAATATTGCGTTTGCTCACGTTGAAAATTATTAAGGACATGCAAAAGAACAACTAGATCTACACTTTATTGTCTTTAACACTGCATCTAAATGACTATTACAATAGAACATTACAATTAAAAGATAAGCTAATTAGGGCCTTAACATTTTTTCAATCAATCGAATTTACATCAGTCAGATATGGGTATGCTTGTAGAACTAATTGTACAAATTAATGTGTGAACGTTTGATCAGAATTAAATGTTAACAATTTTCTATTAATAATATAGCCTAATCAGACATTAGTTTGTATTTACAATAAATTTTGCAGATCAGCCTTCAATCAGTCAGTCTTGGGTGCCGTTTTCCGTATGTTATAATTATTTAATAGGTCAACTTAAGTCTAATAAATGTTATTTTGTGTTTTAATCGGGTAGGCCTACGTGTGTGTGAGCGATCCTCATCGCCTGTCCGTGAGAAGGTTTATATATATATATATATATATATATGTGTGTGTGTGTGTGTGTCTGCGTACATACATTCATATCCGTTTGTGACTCCTCCACCCCTTTCCCAAACCACTACAAACCACTGACATTATGTGCCACTATTGCATGTCTGATTGGAGTAAATATGTGTCTTTTCTATCTCTCTCCTACATTTAACACTAAATGTATTTAGCATTGCATTGAATTTTATTTACATATATGTATATGTTTTGCATGCTTATAGGTATATTATTTATTGTTATATGACTAGTTATTGAAATTAGTTCCCATTCATTTATTTTAAATGCTGTAACACGTGTGTGCTTCTCGCCCCCCCCTCCCTGTTCCACGGAGATCGGGAAACAAGTCAAGGTCATATGTGACGCAATCATCCCTGAGCCCACCCTCACTGGCCTTAGACCTCCCCCCCGTCCCTCCTTACGTCTTTGACCAACGGAATATAGCATGTATTTGAAAATAGACATCTGAGATGTCCAGCTGGTCAAGTTAACCGCTGTAAACCGTTTAACGTAATGAGTCGACCGTGAAGAAAGTCTGGCCCCGAAGTCCATTATGTATCTATGCTGTTTTTGTCGTTGGAAGCACCTAGAATGATGTATGATATAATATATGCAACGGTATACTCAGTCATGTATGTGAATAAACTTCAGAATATAATGTTTTTGTTCGTGTTCTCCAGTGAATGTATAATCAATGTTGTGAAGTATATATGTGTTAAGTATAGCCAAACCTCTACATAATGACTTCGAACGAGCCATGGAATTCCATACACATAAATATAAATTTGATCATCGATACGTTCATCTCTAGCACCGTACTCCGGCTCATCCCTTAAGACAATACGCAGCCAACAATGATAGAAAGAGAATAATTCATCTCTTATCTATTTATGCAGACCACTCTTATAAGAAGGAAAGTATACACATACGAGCCTGCCTGCCACACAGCGTGACATAATTCAGTCACTTTTACTTAATCATACAAAAGGCACGACACACTTGAAGCTCAGGTGCAAATCTAATCCCAACTTATAAAGTTTACGCGGTGATTAATTGATCTAATCACCCCCAACCTGCTACAGCCACCTTTCCGTCCGTAACATGGGATGATAACATGCATGTTGTACGGGTCTCTTCCTAACGCACAAGTGTGCATAACGACACATCCATAACTCCACCATTCGAGAGATGAGGGAAGGGCATGCCATCCACTTCAGCATCGACCCTGTACCGAAATGACGATCCATCGAGACAAGCGACACGCGGCGGATCGACACCGCCACATGGACAGCCGGATGTCACTTAACATACCGTATATAAAAAATTAGTAGGCCCATCATCCACCATTCACGACCGTGATTTCAAATGATCACAATGAAAGCGCATTTTATATTTCTTCTATTTATCACTTATACATTTAAAAGCGAACAATTCACAAGCTTATAAACAATAATAAATGCCAAGATAGTAAAAGCTACAAGCATATTGTAGGAGCTTTCCTGAGGATCATCTTTAGTGTGTGCAATGTATCAAGGATAGTGACCTGTTTATCCAACTTTTGTTTTTATTTTTTTCTCCAGGCTCATAAAGTGACCATGACGTCTCAAACTTTAGGAAGGGCTCTGCATGACAGAGAGATGGCCGCTGTCATGTACAACTTGAAGGAACAAAGAGTATTGGAGAAATCTCTCCAAACTCTTGATTTAGAACAAAGCTACGCCATCAGACTTTTAGATTTAGATAATAGAATAGTAAAGGTAAATTGTTGTAAAAATTATATTTATTAATTTCATAAATATTAATTTAAAGAAAGCTTTACATTTTGTCAGTTCTGTCGGTTTTATCAAAGCATGTATTTTAACTCGAATTATATCTGAAATGAGTGTTAGTGTTTTAAAAACGAGTCATGCAGTCGAAAAATGTCTTCTTTGTCATAATCACTGCAAAACAATGTAATATCTGCTGGAGTTTTCAAAAATAGATACTGAAGCAGTATGAAGACTAAAGAAGCTTATTTGTATCTAAATACTTAAAAAATCAATGTTCAAATTATTGGCTTTCCTTAAAAGTACATTGGAAATTGTTATATATATATATATTTGATTTAGCATATTCTTGTAGCCCATTTTTCTGTCTTGAAGGATCTTTGGTGAAGAATCGTCTGCCTATTTTAAAAAACAAAACCTACAAAACTTTAGCAAACTTAATAAACATACTGTTCTCCAGCTAGCACATCAAGAAGCTGATGTTCGATTATTTTATGCTTATAAAAACTACTGCTACTATTAAACGATGCATTATTATATTAGCCATCAAATAATATCGATAACAAGCTAATTGTTAAAAAAATGATTATAAAGTCTTGTTAAAATCAATATATAAAAATGAGGCAGTGGTATGGTTATATTATATTGGACATACCGGTAAATATAATTATCAAACAAAATATGTACTTGCGTAAGTTGCGTATAAGTACACAATAATTATGTTATGCTCCTCAAGCATGAATATGGTCTTGGCAAAAATTTACCATTTTAAAAAGAAGATTAATATTGAAATAAAACCAAAATATTATAATGTTTGAAACTAACCGCGTAAAGAGACTGGCAAGCACGAATTGGGGTCTTAACGCCATTGTATTAAAGACACAAGGACCGTCAGATCCCAGTTAGACAATAACCTAACTTTCCAAGTGAATGCCTGCTAGACAGCCCCAATATCATTGAATCACATACAAAACCAATGCTAATATGGATGCGCATATTCCGTCAGGCTTCTCGTCCTTTTTCCGAGTTGTCCCGACTCTCACTCTATTTGTATTTTCAATCTTCGGATATTAGTTATAAGCTTATTTGTCTATAATTTTACAAAGTAATATTTTTTAATTATTTATAGCACTTTTCTTGTTTAATACTTTGGCCAATTACACTGGCATTCATAAATAATTATTTTTGTACAATAATGTATTTTATATAATACGGTATTTATATTATGATAAACTAAATTAGAAAAGTATGCAAATAATTTGTTTAAGATCGCCTGTTGTTATAATTCTAAGACAATTTAATTGTAAAATATTTTTGTTTTTGAAAACAATGCAGGTAAAATACAAGAAGCTAAAAGAGAAAGTTTCAAAGATAAAGTCGTATTTGCAACCTGATGACATAAATGAACTGCATGAGCTAGAACTACAAGGTAAACTAAGGCCCTTGTATGGTGATTGTTCTGGCAGCGCCATGAAAATAGCCGCAGCGTCCAGGCGACTGAACCTTAACACTAGTAGAGCATCCAGTCGTAGAAGTATTCGCAGTGCTCTTCCTAGAATTACATTTCACTTTGACGCCAAGGATTCAAGATGTCAATCAGCTCCAGACATGGTGAAAAGAAGTAACTCTGTTGCTGGGTCATTTATAGACGTTCCGGTACATTGCATTAAAATCGAGCGCCCAATGTCTGCCTTTGTTCCACAAGTTTTTAATGGTACCCCGAGAAGCCCAATGGCAACAACTAAACACGCAGGTATAAAGGAGAATACCGATGCTGAAAAAAATGATACTCTGGCACCACGTGGTTCTACACTGCACCCCGGAAGATTGTCACACACAACAAGGTCTTTATCAGCATCCCAGCATTCTCCGTTCTCTAGCCACGTGACACAAGATGCGCGTGCAGGACTAAGTACAGCACCAGCACAGTACAACATATCTCGAAGATACTCTCACATGTCTAATGATTCTATAGACAGGTAAGCATATATTTTTGACCAGATCATTAAACTCGCTAAGAACCCGATTTATACACGTATTTATACACGTATTTGTATTTTTTTCCGAATATAATAAAAAAAAGGTTATAGCCAAACAAATTTAAATAAATCAATTTAACTTTTACTGTTCAGTGTAGGCCTGTAACAAATGCAGGTTTACAGAATATTTAGATTGTTACTTAGAGAAGCAAATTAGTTTCTAGTTTTCATAAAGCATAAAAAATCTTGGTTTAAAAAGTGTTAGTAGGTTTATTACCTTAGGCACACATTTTGCGGAAGTCAATTTAATTATAAAAATTATATTCTGTAATATTTGTATGTTTTAAACAAGACTATGACAGTGGAATTGCAAATATTTATTTTGTAGCAATCAGTAGTAGCCTACATTTTTTACATCACGAAATAAACCTCAATAGTGAAACGCCAACGGTAAATTACTGTAAAAATATATCAGGAATCAGACAACTTCTTATTTTTCTTTACCTGTCTCTTTTACATCTCTTCTGGAGCATTTCTGGAAAACAAAACAGCAGTGGTCAGTCAACATTGTAGTGGACCCTTTCCATGGTATCTTTGATCCAAAGCTGCGATATTTTTTAATTTGTATCGTATGTTTCTTTCGTGTGAAAAGCATAGGCCTATTCTACTAGCATAGATAAAGGACGGTTTATTGTGCAAAAGCACAATCTTAAGTCTCGAACTAGATGAGTCTACAAATAATCTTTATTATTGTGGGACATAATAGAATATTAAGGCGTTCACGAGGCCTTCGATATCGGAATAGAATACCGTATTACTCTTACGGTTTGAAGAAATGCTCAGCCAGATGGTGGCGCCTTTGATATGAGGTAATTTCTTGGAAGATTCCATGGTTGGAATATTGATCCTAGCAAATCTGCCTTGTTTTTAGATAAGTCCCAATCACGAATCAGATCACTTAATTCTTCCAGAGTCATTCTTTGTGGGTTAGATGTTAATGTTAAAATGTTAATAACTGCATGCTGACACAATGTCCTTATCAGATGAGAGGAAAGAAAAATCTGATTGAGGTTCTGCTATTTTGCCATTTTACCATTGTGAAAGCATCGCTGTACTCTGTGCATGTAGCTCATCATTAGATATAGTACCCTTCTGCGCGGGTGAAGAATGTTGCCTCAACTGTGTGCTAATTGATTAGAATAGATTAATCGCATTTTACAACGTTACATACATTTTGGACTATATGTACTTAATTAAAAGCCTAAGTCCCTTATATATATATTGTGTACAATTTGTAGTTAAATGTATGCACAAGACCATCATTCATTTTTGTTTTTGCTTTTTGGTGTACTTTTTTTATACATTGATTACTTTCTTGTAGCAGTATTTTTCTTACCCTTGAACATGCAGAAATATGTCATATAATATTAAATGAATTAGATAATTATAATAAATTAATGGAACGAAATATAAATGTAACGTAACGTAGTAATATTTGCCCAGATTTTTGGCTATAGTCGTGTACAGCACACCAAAATAATACATCCAGAAAAACATATTTTAAAGTCAGTAATGATTTCACTGTTGACCAGGGCTATTTGTATAAATTTTTGTTAAAAGAATTTTGTTCATCACATCCATTATGAGTTGATTTTAATTCATGTTATCATATTGTATTCACAGCAATTTAGGTATTAATGTTTACCAAGAAAGAAGACAAGAACTTTTAGAAGAAGAAAATTTAAAGGCAGCTACGCTTGATAAACGCACAAGATATTTTCTGCAAAACGTAGATACTTTCTTACAGAAGAATATACCACTGACCCAGTCTCAGATGTCAACAGAGAACCAACCTCCGTCACATAAACCGGCCACCCAATCAAACAGCAAAGATCCATACTCTTCAGACACTTCAGTCAAATACCACAGGCGTCGTGGGATGGGAGTTGAATTTGATGACACTCCGACCTATTACCCAGAGAGTAACTATAAAGAAAAACTGATGACTTTGTGGAAAGATATGAACAAATGTAGATACCTTAGAGTACCTGAAGACAAAATAGACTTGTCTGGCATCAATACATTAGTTAAAGATCAAATGAAAATGTTTGAATCTTTGAAACAAGGTGATAGAGCACCACTTAGGGAAGCTTGGGAGAATAAAACATCTTAATTTAAGGTAGTATAGTATCAAGTGCTTATTATAAAAAAAGATAAAGCATCAATGATGAAAGCTCTTTTATTGTTGCGTTAATTAAAATATTATTCCTTTTAGATATACTGTAACAAAATGTATATATTATTATGTCTACATTAAAATGTTTTTCTTTTAGGTTTACATAAGCTATTGTTTTGCTTAAAAATACATGCAACCGAAAATCATTATTTTTACTGTGTGTTTTTGTTTTCGTTGTTTCAAAAAGTTTAGCTATTTAAAAATAGGTTAAAAAATTTAAATGCAAACGAAAATGAGACTAAATAATTATTATTCAAGGAATAGTAAAATATAGCCACAACCTAAATGTCAGAGTATAATTAGCTAGCCAATTGTGCTAAATGTAGGCTATAATTAGTTAGCCAATTGTGCTAAATGTCAGACTATAATTAGCTAGCCAATTGTGCTAAATGTCAGACTATAATTAGCTAGCCAATTGTGCTAAATGTCAGACTATAATTAGCTAGCCAATTGTGCTAAATGTCAGACTATAATTAGCTAGCCAATTGTGCTAATTGTCAGACTATAATTAGCTAGCCAATTGTGCTAAATGTCAGACTATAATTAACTAGCCAATTGTGCTAAACGTCAGACTATAATTAGCTAGCCAATTGTGCTAAATGTCAGACTATAATTAGCTAGCCAATTGTGCTAAATGTCAGACTATAATTAGCTAGCCAATTGTGCTAATTGTCAGACTATAATTAGCTAGCCAATTGTGCTAAATGTCAGACTATAATCAACTAGTCAATTGTGCTAAATGTCAGACTATAATTAACTAGCCAATTGTGCTAAATGTCAGAGTATAATTAGCTAGCCAATTGTGCTAAATGTCAGACTATAATTATCTAGCCAATTGTGCTAAATGTCAGACTATAATTAACTAGCCAATTGTTTTAAATGTCAGACTATAATTAGCTAGCCAATTGTGCTAAATGTCAGACTATAAATAGCTAGCCCATTGTG